>JBBIGB010000001.1:10558793-10571653 GCA_037577075.1 Alestopetersius hilgendorfi | reverse complement strand
CTAACATGAAACAGGTGGAACTCAAATCACTAGACAAACCCACATGAGGAACAGACACAGGATACACAGAGAACAGATCAGGCATAAACACTCAGTGCATGAACAGAAAACCCAAATGAACTGAAAACAAAACAAACAGAGCCATGAACAGAATAGAAAAACCCCAGAACAAAACCACCCCGAAAATCCAAACAAAAAGCAGTGGCTAAAACGCGCCACTGACCAGGCCCGTCACAGGTGTATAACATCTTGCTATTTGTGACATCACAAAAATACTACATTCAAAATGGGTTGTTTTTGCTGCTCCTCATATGGAGTGAACAGGTCATTTAGAAACCTTTACAGTGTTCTCATACTACATTAAACTCTTGTATTTAAAAAAATGTTCTTACATGATAAGGGCCCTTTAAATGTTGTGTGAAGGTACAACAGCCATGACCTCACATCTAACCTTTTGCTCTCTGTAGTCATCAAACACGTGACTGATAGTAGAAGCATTTGCGTCTTTGTTGTGGTGTTGACAGAAGGTCCTACTGCCTCATTGCTCCTCTTTGTCTCTCTCTTTTGTCTTGAGCCAGTGCTCTTATTCTGCAGATTTTGGCGGGGTAAAAGGTCTCGCATTTGCAACTCAAATAATTGAGATTAATCGCCCAAGCTAATCACTGTATTTGTCTTCTATCCATTTGTGTTTCACAATACACAGATGGAAAAATAGGATGAAAAGAATCAGCGCTCCTATTAAATCACTATCTTTCAACAAGCGGCGCTCTCCTTTTTTTTTAATGCGCGAGGGCATTCACGGGAGCTGCTTGGCACTCATTGTTCAGTTAAATGAGTAATCATAACATCAATGAGGCGCTGAAACGCAACGCGCAGCACATTGACAACCTTTGCGCCCCTTTGAGGGAGGGGAGTTAATTTGATCACCATGATCTGGGCTCCTTTCAGGCTTGCGCTCCACCACAGCCAACCAGCAGCTGGGGGGCATGGTGGGCCTGAAAAAGCTTGGGGACCGGGCTTTTGAGGGCTTTGCCCTGCATCTAGTGGGCGCTAGACCAGCATCAACAGCCCTGTCGCATTTTCACCACAGCAGATCTTCTCGCAGTCAAGACGGCGGAGCCAGACGAGCCTCGCGAAGCCTAATTGCCAGATGGTGAATATTTATCTCCCCCCTTCTTCACTCAAAAGTTGCATTAATTGCAGGGCTGCCCGGGGGCTGAGTTTTCCCCTGATCAGAGTGATAGAAGCCCATGATCCTGATTAAAGCCCCCACTTTCCCCCACCCTTAGCCCCAATGCCATGCCCCCCTCACCCCCCTGATCTGCAGCAAAGGTGGCCGTGGCAATGGGGGTGGAAAGTTTGGATCATCACCCCAGTCATTTGCCTATTGAGCCACCTGGGCCTTGACACTGGTGATGGTGATGGTGGTGGTGGGGGTGGTTTGCATTTATCAGTATATGTGAATAGCTGTGGTGGGCTGGTTCAGGGAGGGTGTAAAGGGGAGGGGGCTCAATATTCTCCAAGCCTTTCTCCATCCTCGTGCCCCCCTTCTTTCAGAGCCGCGTGCCACCCCTACGGCAGCTCTCTCCGAGCCCCAGCCTCGTTTACATATCTCCCAGAGATGTAATTGAATTAAATGAAGCTTCTGGAGGGCAGCTGCGGCAGCTGCTGTTTGTGGCATGTCAAAAGGCCCGCCACTTTAAGAGCACTTACATATGCTCCAAATTAGCAGGTCAGATAGGCACATGCGCTCGATGACAGGGGCACCGCTGCCAGCGCAACAAGGGGCCCTGCAGCTGTGGGCAATTCACTCTGAAGGGCCTTTATCACAGGCTCATTATCAGTGTATATGTGTGTGTGTGTGTGTGTGTGTGTGTGTGTGTGTGGGTGTGTGTGTGGGTGTGTGTGTGGGTGTGTGAGAGCAGTGTTTATCGAATGGGGTTACCGTGTGTGTGTGTGTGTGTGTGTGTGTGTGTGTGTGTGTGTGTGTGTTTGAGCTCACAGGTCACTGAGGGAATTAGGGAGTATTAGCTGTCCTATTAGATGCTAATATTACGTGCAGGCCTTAGGTCAGTGAGTCAGGAGGTAAAATTAGATATTTAGGCCTGTAGATTAGATATTAGCAAATCAGCTTTTAAGTGTTCCTTTGACATCAGTCATTGGAGATGCACACTGACACTGGAGAGGGTGTTTTCACTGTTTAAGCGACTCAAACATTTTAGGATATCCCAGTGTTTCAAGCATTTTTTGTTGAAATTCAAACAGTTCAAGTCCAATGAATAGCATGAAATGATACAAAAGAAATGGTACAAAAGTCTTAAAAATGGTAAGGCTACCCAGAGGCAGGAAATAATTCTGTAGTTCCCTCTGGTATATACCTAGTTGGTCAGGTTCGCCCCACAGCATGATAGTGACCCAAAACATAAGTCCAAGCTCTGTCAGAACTACCGTAGAAAACAAAACAAGATGGTGAGCTGGAAAACATGGAGTGGCCAGAATTAAAGCCCACCAAGCTGTTTTTTTGTGATGAACTGGACAGAAGCAAAGCAACCTATAAGTGCTGCACACTTATGGGAACTTCTGCAACATAAATGGGAAGAACTTCTGCAGAATGAACAATGAGACACTGAACCGCTTGAATTTCAATACACACCACAGAAAAATTGGGGTCTATAGATGGATGGATGGATGGATGGATGGATAGATAGATAGATAGATAGAAGGTCATTCATGTCAGGTTAAGGATTAGGTTTGGATGTTTGGTTGATGTTAACATTAGGAGTTTTGCAACACCAAAGGAAGGTTCTTGTAACAATAATGAAACTCTCTCTGATGCTTTAAAGGCTCTTTTTTATATAGAAGAATCATTAAATGGTTCTTTAAATGCTCATGGTTTATATATAACCATCAGCTTTTTAATCTCGTTTTGAGGTTAAAATGACTTTATTAATCAATTAGAATATATTATATTCAGCTCTTAGTAAAAAGACATTTTCATTTAAGCGATTGGTAGATGCCCCAATTCAAAGTCATTTACAGTTTAATCACGTTACAGATGTAGGTGAATATGGTCTTAAGAGTCTTGCCCAAGTCTAATGTGTGGGGTACGGGGGTATTCAGAGATACAGAAAGATCTTTTGTTGGGATGCTGAAATTTTGAGGAGTGTATGCATGTCATTATGCAAAATCATGTACCATTTTTGAATAATTTGCATAATGTATAATAGGACAACACATTTACTTTCATTTTGCACAAATATTGCAACAAAGTGGCCACTAGAAAAGGAAGCGGCACTGTGATAAAAAACAAGTAGGCAAAGGTATAATCAAAATGTTTTAAAAATGTAAGTCAATTTATTTTATTATCATTCATATCTTTTCTGCTGAAATCCAGAAATCAGGGGGTGCTTGATCACCCTCAGCACCCCGCTCATTCCGCATCCATAGATTTTTTTATCCACCAGCTTTCAAGAATTTAGTTGAATGTTACCTCCATAGTAGGTGTAGCATCTACTGTGAATTAAATATACTAAAATATTTCCAACGGGTCTTCGGGTCACCAAAAGTGTCTCTTTTGCCAATTTCTTTATAATAACGAGGCTGACGAGCAGACAGAAAATAGTGAGACATTTTTAGAAACTGGACTAAAATTCACTGGATATTTAACTGGAGAACATTATAACAAAAACCTTGACCTAAGTTCACCTTATATAAACCTGGGACTTAATAGATTTCACCTAAATGTTTTATGGAAAATGCCCACCCTGACACAGTTTAACTGAGAGAGTTGCGCTAATGAGGTAAAAAATGCAAATTTATTTTATAATTTTTTAAAATAATTTTTTATTCAAGAAAGGTAATACAGATGTAATTCTGAGTTCTATATCTGTATTACCTTTCTTGAATAAAAAATAGATGCTATGTCTTGTTTTTACGAGTTATGAAATTCCCACACCGCCCATCCAAAGAAACACAAAAAAAGAGTGATGGGAAAAATTTGCCAGTAAGCACTTGAGTAAATTCAACAGCCAAGACTCATCATATACCAAGTTTCACCAAGTTAGGAAGTTCCGTACGGTAACTGAGACGTGTCATGCAGCGCGAGTCCTTCCAAAGCCCAGTGCTGAAACTGGCGGTGCCAGATTTCGTTCCTAAACTCCCATAATCCACTGGGAAAATATTTACACATTTCATAATTTGTGAGAAAGGTGTTAAAGCGCTCAGGTCCTTGTGTCAGTTCTTGATATAATGAACCTAATCGTATATCACACAGAGGTATCACTTTGCATGCAGATGAGAACCTGCTTTGCTCTGGTTTCCAGGGTGTTGCCGTGATATTTGAATAATACTTGTCATTGACTAATCAGCTGTTGCGAACAATTACCTAATGGCATGTCAATCAAAGGCTGTCAGTCAAAAAAGTGTTTTGCAATTATGTTATTTTTATTCCGAATTGCATGATGTTTATGAGAAACGGAGCCTTATGTAATTGCGGTGAGTGTTACCTAAGCGCCGCGCCGTTTGATTAGCCACCAGTGTGATTGAGAACATTAAATAAATTGGCTTGGAATGTAAGTGAGCTGCATAGACAGTGGTGCTCGGGAGAGAAAGGAGCCCGCAGAACTTCTCTGGACGTGAGCAGAAGGCGCTGAGAGAGAGTACAGTACACATACACTCACACTCATTTCAGCTGATGATGATAAACGACTCAGGGTGTGTTTGATTAAAGGCCACACAAGCTGATGGACGACTCAGCTGTTGTACCTCTTTTCTTCTCAGAGGAAGATGTCCCTGATTCTGTTCAGACAAAATACTTCAGAAAAACGTAATGATGGCTGAATACTGAACACATTGCTATAAATGTATTCTGGCAAGTTTTCTATTACATACAAAAGTAATGCAAGCATAGTATTTCCACAATTAAAAAAAAAAGATATATATAGAACAGCTGTACTGTATCATTACTTCATTATTTTGCAGCTGCAGTACTTCCAGGTGGTGAATTTACAGTTTACTTGCTGTATCTTAGTATCAAGATGAATGAAAGATCAACATGAATGGATTGGAACCATGTGAAAGACCAGCATTCCCTAGTTTTTTGTAATCTGGCTTCCTTTTCTTCTTATGAACTCAAGCTGAATAAAACAAATAGCCATATAATAACGGTTTTGAAACTGGTAAAAACGTAGCTCCATCTGCATAAAACAACATGTGTTGTGTTTTAAAAGCTGATGACCAGCAGAGACCACCAGGGGAAGCAGGGAGCTAAAATGGTTTGGAGCTGATCCTGGTTTTGTTGTATTTTAGCTTGAAAGCCTCTCTTGCCTCAAGATGAATTAGAAAGTTGAAATGATCAAGTCTTTAATATTGGCAGGCACAAATGTCATTCAGCTGTAAATAATTTTATGCTTTTGGTTGGAAAGTTGGAAAAATGATGCTTATGTTTCCACAGTGTGAAAACAGCACAGTCGCTCATGGATGCAAGCCGCAATCTACAACTGACCACTTGCTACTGAACTCTATTGGGCAAAGAGAATAATGTGCATGTGATGATTTAAAACAAAGATGAAAAAAACTAGCACATGTATTTGATTAAAAGTATAGATATATCTCATCATTCTAATAGCATTCTCTTATTTTATAAAAAAAAGTAACCTTTGTATTGCCTTGTACAATGTAACATGTTTCCATTCATAATATGTGGTGTCCGTTACATCCGAAAACCTGTCAGTTCGTGAAGACATTTCTTTGTTGAGGTTTTGATGGTCGAAGCGTGCAGATCCTCAGCCTCGGTTGTGGTCCTTCAGCTCTAGTCAAAGGGGGAAATGTTGAGGGGAGCTCAAAGTCTGTGACTCAGCTGTTTGCATGCTGCATTATAAAAGAATGGCAGTGGAGCGGCAGCAAACAGCGCCTTTAAAAATGCATGAGCCGCTACCCAACGTTGCTCTCGCTGCGTCGAATAGAGCTATCACTGGTGCCTGTTATCTCCAGAACCCCCAGGTAGAAATGGTAATGATACCACTTAACATCGCTGCACATATGGAGGGAAAATGGAAATGCCAACAGCACCTCAACTATAAAGAAAATCAAATTGAAATATTAATCCGCTGATTAATATAACATTATGAGAGCCCATTCTCTTTGTTGTTTAACAACAAAGGGTTGCAAAATAAGCAACTGCCTAAGAGGTAAGGGGTTTAAAAGAGTCCCACTGAGGTGCTAAAATCCCTTTCAAACATCATTACCGCGCATAATGTATTCACTTCCACAGTGCTGAGATTTTGATATTGATGTTTACTCATTTATTTTTTAATTAATGTTCTTTGTTAATGAATTCTTTGATGAGAGGCATTTTGTAAATCATTATCCTAAGAAAAAAAAGCACCCCTTGAAAACGTAAGGTGTAAGGGGAAAAAAGTTGCGGATGAGAAGCGGGGTCACTGGATAAAGTTATTTTCTGTTTTCTTTTTTTTTTCAAGTCAGTAATTCTTGTATTTGTTGTCACATGGGAATCTGGTGGGGAGCTCAAATGGGAATTGGCAGCAATACAAGCAACATGCTTAATTAAACTAACTCCGGGGCGTTGGTTCACGGTGGAAACGTGGGAGAAGTTCAGGGCTCTCTTTCTGTCTCAGATACTTTCAGCTCAGTTCCCTCACTAAAAGAACCAGAAGAACGTCAGAACACTCTCAGGAGGTTCTGTTGTTCAGTATCAGGAGGTTGAACAGCAGAACTCCAGGGTTCTGAATCTACATGAGGGCTTGAAGCGGTGGATCAGATTAGCTTGGATGAAAGCGTAAGAGTGGAACAGCAGCAAGAGACCACCGCTCTGTTTCTCTGGTCCAAAGTCTTTGGTATCTACTAGCTAAAACTTACTTTCAGCACAACATTGCAGGCCTATAGTGTCGAAAGTAAATAAAACGTATCATTTTTAACCAGAGGAAAGTACAATTTAGAGTGAGACAGTTCTCTGTCCAACCTGTTTCTCCTAAACATAACTGAGCTCAGTTTAACGTCAATATTAGATTTGAACCATTTTCTCACACTTCTTAAATTCAGTTCCTGGAAAGAGCCTTCCTCCGATCCCAGTTTAAGATCTTAAAATGCTTTCGTTTCTCTTACTGTTCTGATCTTTATTTGTCTAAGATCATCAGACCTTCAGATAAACCATTCAGATAAAAGAAGTCTTATAATCTAAACTTAGTTTTAGTGTTTAAAATCAAGTCTCAAAACTACAAAAGTCACAGTTTTGAGATGCGTAAGTTTGTTAAAGAGAAGAAAACTGAGAACAGCCAAAGATCTTCTGTCTTTAAGTTGATTTTAGCTCCTCATATCTCCTAAAGGGGGTTTAGGAGAAACAAGTCAGACTTTAATAATATCCTAATAAGAAGATGGTTAATTTCCAATAAGAACATTAAAATATTGTTGTGAGTAGCAGAACCTTCCTCTGGGAGGTTCTGTCAGTTTGTGCCATTAGGCTTATGTAGTTTATTTATATTATGCCTTTTATCAGGTGGAGTGAAACAAAATGGTGCATAGACAACACAACAAAAAAATATATATATATATATTAATGTAATTATAGTATAATAAAAACATAAGGCCTCTCTTATGGAGAGATTTAGGGAGAGCTGAATGCAGATCATCCTGGCACTTTCTTCAGGGGAGGTGCTTCACTCTAAAGGTTTTTGGCTAAAACCTTGAGAACCTTGAGACAAGAAGGTCAAAGTGAAGTACATGATGTGAAGGATCACAGAATTGTTTTTCTCCATATATTTCTTTTGAAACATTATGAACAGAGAAGATTATGAACAGAGTGGAACCTATGACTAGTCTTTGCTCCACAGCAAAGAAGATTCAGGAGATGATGAAATTGGCCATACATCATCGCTAGCAACTTACATTCTCTTGTAGCTGATTCACTTCTTCAGCTATTGGGATTGTTGTATTTTATTAATGAAAACCTTCAACCATCCTTAAGGTTACCTTTATGTATATAGAGTAATGACTCGCAATGCCTTCGAATGCCCCCCTTGACAGGTCGGTTACGGCCTGCCCTGAGTCCCCTTGTGTAAAAATATCCAGAAAAAATATATTTATTGCCAAAAATATTTGCAGTTTCCGCGTTATTGTGGGGATTCTGCGTTATTGTGGGGAGTTCAGTTCTCAAAAAATATCTGTGTAACTGAAAATATATATATATAAATGCAACTTGCTTATTTTTTGCCACAGCTTGTCGTCGACCACACAAGAAACTTGGAAGGCCTCATATAAATCCGGGTGAATTGGTTTTGGAAAGGGTGCACGAGTGTCTCGTGGGTGTCGCTCATACAAAGTCGATCCGTGGCCTTTTGCCTTTTCGCATTCAGCAAGAGCTTCTGCAGAAAACGGTGCATTTTAGTCTTTGAGACAAAAGAGAGCGGTTTTCTTCGCCCCACGAATGACTGATTGTGTTTGCGGTACCTCACTTTATACCACAGTGCTATTTTTCTTTCTATCCTTCAAGCCAGTCTAAATGAAGCCAAACTATACAACCCTAAAGGCACATTCATCACCCTGCGTGGAGAAGCTCTGTGCAGATGTTACGCAAGTAACTGATTGCTCCCACTCTCAAAAAAAAAAAAAAAAAACCCCAACTAGAATTAGGGCTTTTCATCGGCAAATATATTTCACTTGTGATTAATTGCAAGACTCAAATCCAGATCATTTCTACACAAGAGCGAGCATTTTGGCTTTGTAAAATTGATATAAAGAAAATGCAAATCGTTGGTGTTCTTGGCACCAAACATATGCTGCCACGGTGCCAACAAGCCTGCCCCTGACGCTCCCAGCTGGAGGCTTGTAAGACTTGCTTTTGGCAAGGGATTTTTTTTCCACCCCGTTTTGCAAATGATCGGCAATTAATATGCCAAGCATCCAAGCCTTATTCTGCACCTGTTTATGTGTAAGTTTAAACTCTGGGTGATGTACTGAGTCTAGGTGCAAATGCTTTTGGACTCTCAATGTCTGGAGGTGTAGCCACTGAAGACGCCACTCTGTGTGCTGCTCTATGTGTGTGTGTGTGTGTGTGTGCGTGTGTGTGTGTGTGTGTGTTTTAAATCAGGCCTTTACACCCTCTATGAGCTAGTCACATTCAGAACAAAGCCTCAAATTCTCGAGCTTTACAGTGTCTGTGTTTGTCTCCAGAAAGACTTGGTGGGGATGAATCCAGGCACCTGAGAGCCTAAACGAACCCTCAGAGCAGAAAGAGCATTATTTACATTTTTCCAGTCAGCCGTTTTAGGAAGTTAAAACTGTGGTAAATGCAAATTACACTTTCGGGGGAGAAAAAAAAAAGAAGAAATATTCAAATGACATTCTTGCGTTTCGTACGTTTGGAAATCTGCCCAAGGCGCCGTACATATGACGACTGCGATTTAGAATGCAACGAACAGCAAAGCTCACAAAGTGTCTTTGAATTATTCCTCTAAATAGCCTGGTATTATTTTACTCAGTGGCACTTCTATAGTTAAGTATCTCCTGTATTTCCTCTGTTGAAACCCCTTTCTGGAATGTTCTGGACTCTTTCTGGTAAGAAAGTGACACTCCAAGTCCTTAAGTTCGATTTCCAGAAGCTCTCCAGTATGGATCTCTGTTCAGACTCTGCCCGTCTCCATCTCTCTCCTCTCTGGCTCATCTTCCTCACCACACAACTTATGATGGATAGGAGGCCTTAATGAGCTTCTTACAAGCAATTAAGTAATCAGGGAGCCCTGCTGCTCTGCGATGAGGCTTTAGAGAGCGCTGACAAACGGTGGGCCATCAGCGCTCCAATCAACAGGACATGGAGCTCAGCTCCGCCACTAATGCTATTTTAGACAATGACACTCTGCGGCACAGCTGATAAACACATCCACAGGTCTGCGGATTTATGAGTTTTACTATCTTAGTACACTCACCTAGGACATTATATGTTTTGTTATCTTGATGTTATAATGTAATGTTGCTGTCCAGATGTACATACAGTACATACAGCTAAAATCTTAGGCCACCCTTCAGTATCATCTGGAAAGTGTCTGATTGGTGGCAGCTCCATTTTTCAGCAACAACAATCCCAAAATCTCAGTCAATGCACTTAAAGCACCTCGATAGATAAAAACACAATGAAACAGTATCAGTAATGGATCGGACTCCCAAAGCCCAGATCTCAAAATTATGGAAGCAGTGTGAAATCATTTGTACAGAGAATTGAACAAAAGGCATCCAAACAAGAGCTTTGGAACATCCTTCAAGAAGCCTGGAGAACTATTACTGAAGATACTAAGGTAGATATCATACTAATGTGTTTACTGTTTTAGAAAAGGCCTATGAATTTTAACTCTTATGCTTAACTGCAATTATCCAATGTTTACTGACTACAATGAATATTGTCTACATTTGAAGCAGCTTAAAAAAATATGGCAAATAAATGTCTGTAGCAGTTTGTTAGGATTTGCTAAATCTAAGAATCCTCAGGCTGAACTCTCTGTAGATTTGTTCAAAACTATGAGTCAAGTTATGGTTTATTCATATTGTAACACATATACATGCGTTAAAAATGTGGTCTCAGCTTGTTCAAGAATTAAGAGTTTATTATTCGTCACATACACTGTAATATGATATTTGAGCCTGAATTGCGCCTGAGACAGATCAGTAACCAGAAAATAGAGTGAACACAATGACAGAATACATATAATTTTATTACAAATATACACAAATATAGACACTATAAATATAATAATACATATAAACTAAAGAGCAAATGTATTTACAATGGAGCACAAATAGAAGATGATGCTGGAGGTTGTTAAGCATGTTCATTGCTTTATTTACCAACGACGAAACATTATCTGAACTTCAAAAGTGACATTGCTACTTATTTTATAATTAACAATATTAAGTCTCAGGAAAGCCTCCCCTGCCTCGAAAGAGCACAATTCCTGCTGTGACAAGGAGAGAGAAAAAGCAAAAGTGCATTTAATTGCATGAGCAGTCGTGTTCCAGGCGCCACAGGCTCGGGGCTCTGACACGTGAAGATCCACTCTGAATTCTCAGCTTCATATTTCTCACCCAAAGGAGACAGGCTGAGCACCCCTGGGTGCAATCACACCTCAGAACCAGCAGAGACTTCCTCACATGCTCGAGCGCAGCCCCCTGCATCGCCCAGCCGAGAGGTGGGGAGTTATTGGAACACAACATGATAAGCAAGCGCTGCAAAGCAAATATGTTGCCTATTAATAGGCTGGTTGGTGAGTAGTACCTGGAGCAGAGCCGGGAGGAACTATGGGTGAACGCCAGGAGTGCAGTACTCTGTTGTGTGCGTGTATGTGTGTGTGTGTGTGTGTGTGTGTGTGTGTGTGTGAGTGTGTGTGTGTAGGGTGGAGAAAAAATTGCTGAAAGTGCAGATTCTTACCACTGTGCTGGCATACTACTATTCACACACACACAAACACACACACCCACACACACGCATATGGGCACACACACACACACACACACACACACACACACACACACACACACACACACACACACACACACACTGTAATACATGGCTTGAGGTGTCTTGTTGCTTTTATAGCATATGCAATAAAAAATGGCAAAACGCACACCACTCCTTTTCAGTAATTGTTTAATTGTTACTGTTTATAACAATTTCTGAAGGAGTATGTTATTGTTGCCAAGCAGTCACTGAATTATGACCAAAATGCCACCCGTGCGAAACTGCATTTTTCTGTTTGTTCATTTTTAAACATTTTTATCTATTTTAATATATCTTTACTCATAGGTTTCTTTATGTGTGATTCACTGTTAAACTTCATTAAAAGTAAAGCATGTTGCTGATTCTAGATTCATGATTCACTTTATCATTCCTCATTATGGGACAAAAAAAAAAAAAATATATATATATATATGTATATATATTTCGTATTTTTGTCTTAACCTGGGAATCTTGATTGTTTTGCTGTTCAGTGATGATTTATACAGCAAGAAGCCTATGATTAATGATTATTAATTAACGGTTTCTCCATCGCAGGGATGAAGCACGTGAACATTCATTGAGCTGTCATGTTTTTATCTATTATCATATATATGGAGTAAATATTTTATATAATACTGGTAACTTGTTTTTTGGCTTCAGATTAGGGGCAGGTGGTAGCATAGTGGTTAGGGCGTTTGCCCTGCGTTCAGGAAGTCATGGGTTCAATTCCCAAGACTGCAGAAGTGCCCTGAACAAGGTACGGTACCATCTCCAAATACTACTCCCCGGGCACTATGTTCCTGACCGCTGCTTCGCTTGGTGAATGGGTTAAATGCAGAGGAAGCATGTTGTGGTGCGGTTATGTATGAGGGAATGGTCTATGTCATTTATCTCGATGTTCAAAGTTTGGAGTACAGTAGAACAGAACAAAAACAAGTCTCAGGTGAACAGTATCTACTGCAGTCCCAAAGTCATTTTACAATAAGAGAAAGCAATAATAAAGAACAGAAATGAAAAAAAAAACACTTCTAAAGTAGATTTGTCAGCAGTTCCCCCAGGAAGGGCAGTTCTATTTTGTTTGGACACAAGTGACCAGTTTAAAACTGCCCTCTAATCTGGCTGATAATTAATATGAAATGTAACAGAAACATTCAATCAAAATATTTGTTAAAAGCTTCTTGTTTATGTGGTCACAGTATCACAACAACAAACTGCTGGCCAGTTCTGCATACAACACTTCCATATGGCTGACTGCCACTTGGAGCTCTTTCTTTCTCTCTGTCTCTCTCTCTTCCTCCCTCGCTCTCTCTCTCTCTCTCTCTCTCTCTCTCTCTCTCTCTCTCTCTCTCTCTCCCCCTCT
>JBBIGB010000001.1:10535718-10555103 GCA_037577075.1 Alestopetersius hilgendorfi | reverse complement strand
CTCTCTCTCTCTCTCTCTCTCTCTCTCTCTCTCTCTCTCTCTCTCTCTCTCTCTCTCTCTCTCTCTCTTTATCTCTCCTTTTCTCCCATTGTCTCTTCTGTCACTCTCTTTCTATTACTCTTTTCCTTATTTCTCTTACTCTCTAAAGGGCTTTCTGTTTGTTGTGTCTCAATTCATAGCAAACAGCTTTGGGCTAAACATAGACAGAAAGAAGGGGTGATGATAGAGAGAGAAAGAGGGAAGGATAGAGAGAACGAGGAGAGAGAGAGACCCACTGTAGAAGTAAATAAAGTATATTGGCACCATCCGGTCAGCAGGACTTGGACCAGCAGCACATTTGTTGGGAGTGGGGGGTTTGTAAATCAATCAAGTGCCCTGTATGGATGCAGGCAGTGCTGGAGGTACCATCCCTGAGTCCGGCACCAACCAGAGTAGAGTAAAGTGAATCAGTTCTGTGAGAAAGAGCCTTCTGTGATACACAGGCTGATAGTCATTTACTACTGTCAGCTCATCACAGCACTGACCGTTTCTATCAAACACTGCTTTGTGTTGCATAGGCTTCAAAGACATGTTCAACTGCCTGCATTTTCTTGACATTACAATGAATTACCAGTCTTCTATATACAAGTTTTTTGTATAAATCTTCTCAAACAGCTCATTAAAGCACACCCACATTTTAAATGTTCTCTAAAGCTCCAGTACAACCACTCAAAACACAGTACTGTGCAAAAGTCTTGAGACACCTAATTTCTTAATAGTTTGCTTTGAATGACATTGTTCGTGCAAAAAAATATATTTTATATCTATCTTTGGCATATTGAGTCAATTAAATGAAAGAAATGGGAAAAAATGTAGATACAAGATGTCTAGATAAAGGTGTTCTAAAAACTCAACATTCAGCACCACCGCCTGATCATCAGGAATCATCTGCACCTGTTTCTTCACTGGTTCAAGCCTTAAGCTAGATGTACTTTGTTTTACGGAGATTCATATGTAGGTCACTGTGTGTCTTAACAAGCAAAAAATATTTCTCTGAAAATGGTCAGGTTCTGGAACTGTATTGAAAATGAGTGTTCAGATCCTCAGAAGTACATTAAAAATACAAGAAGGTCTGGATTTTTGGAAGCAAAATATGAAGCAATGCACATTACTGTATGTGGTTTTAGGGTTAGGGGTGCATTACAATTAGGGTTAGAGTGTTGGGTCTGTTGGGAGAGGAGATGTTCAATTGAATTTAAAGTTAACCTCAAAGTGGACATTAATACGCTTTTGGTTATAGTGCCTATTAATATTACACACAATGCATCATACTGCACTATTTAAAAATGTCTATTTACAACTGGATTTCTGGTGTTTACAGTTATTGACTGCTGATAGTTATGGTTATGGATTGCTGGTAGTTATGGTTATAGATTGCTGGTAGTTATGGTTATATATTGGTGGTAGTTAGGGTTATAGACTGCTGTGTGTATGATTATAGATTGGTGGTAGTAATGGTTATGGGCTGCAGGTAGTTATGGTTATGAATCGCTGGTGGTTAGGGTATTGCACTGATGGTAGTTATGGTTATGGATTAATGGTAGTTGTGGTTGTAGATTGGTAGTAGTTAAGATTATGGACTAATGGTAGTTGTGGTTGTAGATTGGTAGTAGTTAAGATTATGGACTGATGGTAGTTGTCGTTGTAGATTGGTAGTAGTTAAGGTTATGGACTGATTGTAGTTGTGGTTGTAGATTGGTAGAAGTTAAGGTTATGGACTGATTGTAGTTGTGGTTCTAGACTGAGGTTGCTGAGGTTCTTAGGCAAGTTCATTTTAGACAAAAGAGGATTCTCTAAAGCTTCAAGTTTGTATTTGCTGGCTCAGTGCCATGTATGCCCACACCGAATAATGATGCAAATTTTTTATTCGCAAATTCTTACACCAGCTTGCAAAAATGACCAAGGGAAATAGAGTGGGCTCAACTGGACTGTGCGTAAAATTGGCCAATTCTCTGTCAATTCAGTCCTACAGAAACAAAGAAACAAAAAAGGCCAAGAGCCATCATGATTAGAAATTGTCAATTCGCTCTCTCTCTTTTTTCCCCCTCTGTCTCTCTCTCCCTCCCTCCCTTTTCTTTCTTAACCGCCTGACATATAAATAAGACTTTAAAAACGGAGCCCTCAAATTGAGCCCAGGCTAAAACAACCAAGTCATTTCACCTCCCAACAACAATTGATCAATTGTAATTACCGACCTGCGGATTGGACCTGTGGTCCGTCTGGTGTCCCTGGGGGGACCCTACAGAGAGCGAGAGCTCCAGTAACAGGTAGACTCCATAGGACAGTGCAGGAGAAGGAGGCTTTTAATTGCTTTGTGCAGTGCGTAATTGAAGGTTCAAGTGTGTTGCCATGAAGAGTGTGACTTCACTTGGCCTTGTCTAATTAATCCCGTCACACGATCCTTCTGCCTTCAATTTTCACGTTTGGCTCTCGTAGCGAGGTGAGAATAAAGCTGGAAATATAGGTTTGTAACTGTATGCCTCTTGCTGAGCCAGATGCACACAAATAAAACCATATGGAGCAAGCAGTTTGTGCTCAGATTTCAACTTGACAGATTCTAGATTGTCTTGGGAGAGTGATGTAGAACCGCGGGTACGGTATTTATCATTTTTGGATGTATGTGGAGATGTCAGGAGATTTACTATGCCAGAATGTGGATTTCTTGACTTATTTCTTGAGACATGTGCGTTATAACATTTAAAGTTAAAATAGTATGCTGTAACACACGCACACACACACACACATACACACACACTGTATCCCATGGCTGCATGTATGGTTGGAGTTAATCTAGAAAGACTCAATTGTGATTAAATTAATTGTAAAAATTGATTTGCTACAGTTTTTCTTCATATGTAAAAACAGAACAAAATGAAATGTTACAAACTGAAAATATTAAAGTGCATTAAACGCAACTGTATTTTATTTTAAAATCCATATTGAATGACTAGATTTGAAATGTAATTAAATTACATTTGTACGGTTTATTTTATGAGTGTGCTTTATGGGCCAAAAGAAGACATTTGGCAGGGAATGGCTAACAAAAGGTGAAGTGCTATTAAAATGACCGCTACGTAAATCCCGAAATTCCCAGAAATTCTCTGCTATAGTTAATGTTAAAGTGGGTCAGTTAATGGGTTCAGTAATGAGAAATATCACTGAACACTGCATGTGGGGTAAGAAAATAGATCCGTAGCTCTTTTGCTGTAAAGGCTTTTTACTCATGAAATAAAAGATAGCTAAGTGAACGAGTCAGGCATGGAGTTTTCATTATATAGGAAACACAGTGAACGCTGGAAGTGCTGGGGTTGGCCAGGGAGCAAAGTGAAAAAGCCTTTCCTTTGTGATGAAGATAATACCCTCCCACTGAGCCTCCTGAGAGTTCAGCTGCAAGGATGTTTCAGTGTGAAGTGAGCTCATAAAACATGTCACGCTTTGTACAATGATTTTAAGGCTGTTTCATATTATGAAGTGTGAAAATTTAGATTTTAATAAATAATGTACAGGGCAACCAAGCTCTCCAGCAATTAAAAAGGAGCAAACATCTAAGTAACAGCAGCATTGTCACCTTTATTGATTTAGCCATATTAGTCATATTATTATTATTATTATTATTAGCACAGAATTATTCTGTGCTAAAGGCAAAAGCTAACAGCTCATGCTGAAAATAAACCAGACGTGTGTCTGAAATCGCGCACTTCCATGAGTGCACTGAAATGTAGTGCATAGTATGCACTGAGCACTTCCTTCTGTAGCGCACACTAATGTACTAACATTTGCTTGCAATTCTCCATCCAAAATATCTGCCGGTTATACTGCAGTATACATCAGTGAAATAATTTTATTAACATTAATTACATTTATATGAACCATTTGTCTCTGCTTGGGCTTGCATATCACTGTTGGCCGCCAGTCCCTCCACCTCCGCTTCATGGGCAAAATGGCATCCATTTAGTACGCATAGTGTCCATCGTTCTGCACTGCGTTTTCTGACCATTTTCAGTGCACCATCCAGGTGCTTTCAGTGCACTGCATTTTAGCTTAGTTGTTAGTGTGAATGCACTACACCCTAAAAGTGTGCAAGTGCGTGATTTCGGACACACCGCAGGATTAATTTAGCAGCTATTCGGCTAGCAGCTACAGCTATCAGCTCATAGAAATAAGCCCAGGTTAAAGCTGAGCAGAAGACAAAAACAGGCCAAGACAATAGCAAGACAATGGGTTAACCTTTGTGTGGTGTTTAGATTTTATTATTTAGACAATGTTTGCAGGTCATAACCAATTTAGGTGAAAAATACATTATCAAAACTACAAGCAATCGAGACAGCACATATGGTTAATATTTACTACTATTGTCGTTAGATCATATTCACGAATAACAGTGCTATTTCTTTTTTGACCGAAAAATCAGCGGTTGAAATGATCATGAAGTGAATCATTTCTATTTTGAAAAACAATGAAAACACCACACAATGTTTAGGGCAGTGCCATTTCTGAACCTTCTTTGTCGACCAAGTAGGGGAGATGATAGACAACATTTTAGTCAAAAGGGGTGGTTGGGGGGTGGGGCGACGGGATAAGGGTGGTGCCCTAATGATATCCCTCCATCTGAGTGTAAAAAAATATAAAGAAACAATATTCTAGATGTATGCAAATTGGGTATATTGCAAAAATGAGGCTTTCCTGTTAAATCAAGCAGCTGTCAAAACCTCCCCATCTGATTTAGGAAACTTAGGTCTACACTGGCACTTCCTCCTCCCCTGTATTTTATGCACACAGTCAGAGTGCCAACTAGTGGATTCATATGTGCAAGCTCTGTATTTGTATGTTTAGAAACAATTCTTATTTTCCAGTAAGTTATTTAGAAATGTTGTGCAAAGCTGTTTCCATTGTTATTGCTCGGCCTTTGTTTTGAAAACTCTGATTACTCAACTGATCATCAAATCATCAGTTAATTACTATATTATGCACAAAAGTATTGGTTGTAATCTGTAGCCAGTTTGCCCTTGAAATGTAAGCCCAAAAGGTTCTAGGGTGCTAAACTGTTTGTCTGCAGCATTTTGGTGCTGAAGCAGCGGCCAAGCCTTCTCCTCCACTGCTGGCTGTCCATCTCCATACAGCAGTGAGGCTGAACAGAAGCTAAACAAATAACCCATTAACCTCCCAGCAGGCTTCATCATGAGCTCGTTGGCTGACTTTCACTGGATGGAGTGGGGACCAGTGCTCATGTCCTCAGTCTGTTTGTAGGCTTGCATACATCTGTACCTCGAACCCGAGCCCAGCATTAGGCCCGTGGACCAGAAGAGCAGCAGAGCACTGCAGCAGAACCACCTGACTTCCTTCTGCTCTCTTCACAGCACATCTGAAGATAGCAAGCCGCACGGTTGCTCACACCCCTCCCCGATCGCCGTGTTGTCGTTGGACGACAGCCACCAATCATGAGCCAACCGAGTTAACAGACACTTCCGCTCCACACACAAGGAACCATCTGTTTTTAAGGCAAAAAAAGAATGAAATAAATGTCCCTCCTAACACCGTATCACGTGGGCTCTGTCAGAAGCAGCATATCAGCAAACATAAATTTTAGAAGAGCTTATGCTTACAAGGCCTTACATTAGCTAGCATGTTTCCTCAAAGCACAAACACTGGGTTAGACTGCTAGTGCAGCACATTTTAACTTGACTAACTTGGTCCGAGTTCTTAAAATGATCTCTTTTTCTTTGACAATGGTGGCTTGCATATATAGGAACCACTAAAATGACTTAATGAGCTAAAAAAGCTTCATGCAATCCAACATAGTAAGACTTCTTAGTAAGAAATGCAATTGTTTGCCACATGATTATAAGGAATAGTAACAGTTACTAGTGGGAAATCAAGCTACAAGAAAAAATCTATTAAAAAAAAACAAATAAAGTTTGGGCTAAAGTTGGTCAAATGATGGTTTGTTGAAAAGAAGTTAATATAATGGAGTAAAACCTGATGATTATATATAACAACATACCAAAATTGGACCTCCTTTTCAGTTGATCCCTAACCACTGAATGAGCGACTGAGTGTCTAACACACAGATATTTGACTCCTATGAAGGACAAAATTGTCTACAGATGATATACAAACACCTCCTGCTAATCATCCAAAATGGCATTAATAAATGGAAATTAAAAAGAACTGTTGAATATCTGGAAAACCAAGAACATTCTGTGAAAAAAAGGTCAGCTGTGCAAAGCAACCCCCCCACATTACTGCCAAGGACATACAGAAGGATCTGGCTGGCATGGGGATAGTGGCCCACTGGGCAGGGCTGTTGCACAAACATCACCTACATGGAAGGGTCATCAGAAGGTAACCAGAACTGTAAGCTCACTTCATGTAATGTGTGTGGCTGGTTAGAGTAGTGGACAACATCAAAGCTCTCCAAGCAGGAGAGTAGAGTCTGATTCCTATCCTGGATGACACACCACACTACACCAATAAGAGACCCTGGGCAAGACTCATGACACTACATTAACTACATCTGTGACAAGCAAAAGTCACTCTGAATAAAAGCTTCTGTAAAACGATGTAAATGTAATACATTCTCAATAAATGAGCGATGAAGTTGTTGGAATGGCCTTCAGTCTCTGAATATTCTGTCTCTGATTGGATCTTAACTGTGTGACAGTTAAGACAGTCTTTTAAAAGTAGAAGTGGTTTGTAAGGGAAATGTGGGGCAAGAATCAAGAAGAGAAAATTTGTTAGCTGGCTTCTAGACAAAGAGGGTCTTCCTAAATGCTGACTGGCAGCGTATTCCACATGCCGTTTTCATGCTTAATTTATTTCCCAATATGTTAAATGTTTTAATAATATATTAAATGTAAGAAATAAGTAGTAAATATGCTTTTAAATTCAATATATGTGATATTTAAGCCTTTTAACGTAGAAAATCAAAACATTCAATGTCTAAATGTAAAAATGCCAGTGCTCAAACTTGTCACCTGACGGAACCAAAGTGGGTCAACAGCCCACAAGACAACACAAACAACAAACAAAGATTCAAACTGAGTTTTTATACCATTATAACCCTGAAATACTATTTAAAAGGAAGTAAAATTAAGCAACTTGCTGGTGCAACTTGCTGGTGTGTCCACACGTTGGGCAGCCAGGGTATAAATCAGCTGAAATGGCTTCTGACTGCTCTGGTACAAAGTTTCAGTCACTGATAGTTAATGCAGAAATATAATTGTAGAAATCATATATCACTGTAGAAATATCACCATCACAGAGGAACACCTCATTGCCACAGTGCTCTCATTGTCCTACAGTTTTCAAGCCTAAAGCTCCACAACCAACATACAGCACTCTTGTTTCGTTCTTGCTCCTGTATTGTATTCAAGATAATTTTTTGCCAGCGCAGGTTTGGGCTAATCAAGCCTTCAGTAAAAGAAATGTTTACATGTCTTGTTTTTGGAGACACTATTTTGAAAGACGTTTTATTGAATTGAACAACCTGAGGGGGGTTCAATTTGACGCCACTTTACCCCGTTTCCCCTGAGAGCTGGAAATCGCGTCTGTGTCCTGAAGGGTTACGACTGCAATCCTGTTGCCTTTAGGGGTCAGGCTCATTAATTTTCACCATTAAGGAGTTAAGGTACATTGTAATAAATACATTATTTATCAGATTTGACACAGAGGCCATATGTTAGCGCAGAGATCCAATTTCTCTGTAAAAACTAAGCAACCGGACCGAAAGAAACATCATTATTCAAGGAACCTATTTCTAGGTTTCTTTTTTAATGGCTATTCCAGGAGCCAGGACTGGTTATAAATGTCTGGACCTAAATTTACCTCAGCAGCATTAGTCTCAACGCCGCACCTATTAGTATCCTTGGCTTTTCGATGACCACAGTTCATCTGTGGATATCACATGGGCACGGGGGCATGGCTTGTGGGGTCATTTCTTTTAATAAAGGGCAGTTTGATGCAATGTCTGTTCACGGTGTGAGGGGAAGATTATGAAAGGCCTTACAAAGTACCTTAAAAAATACAAATCTTTGGGGGATCATATTTCTAGACCTCGCCTGTCCATTTCCTCTCCCTCTCTCTTTCTCTCTGGCGACAGATGGGTTGGCCCACCTCTCTGAGGACAGTCTTATGCAGACCTGTGTGTGCTCGACAGGATGGCAGAGATCAAACGACATTGTGGAAGGTGAAGAGCCTCTTTATTCGCCAGCATCGCTGTGTGATGCTGTGGCAAAAGGGGCCAGTTGCAGCCTGACTGGCTGGGACGCCTTCAAACAGCGTGTGACCCTGTTTTGTGTACAAAACGATGGCAGAGGCTGCCGGCAGTGAGCATATGACACATAATGTGCTGTTTGTCCTACGTGGCAAATCATCAATAATGATATATAACACCACTGCTATTCTTTCACGGAAGCCGCTTTGTCCTTCCATGAACTCCAGCATTGTGCACTGCATGGCTGTGCATTGTACTGATCTGTGCACAGGTCTGTTAGTGAAAGCTTCATTCTGAATATGTTCTAGACAATGCCTGCACTGTAAAGCCATGGCAGATGAATCCCAGTCTTTAAACCAAACCATCACATGATTATATGCTTCTCTTCTTTATTACCAATGTTTATTCAGTGCTGCTCATACTTATAAAAGGTGTCATGAAGCCACAATAGTATAATAACCTTAAGAACCTCATTATAAATGAGGTTTGTGGAGGCTGAAGAACCTTTAAAAGGTTTAAAGAAAGGTTCTTGAATAATTTAAAAGTTCTTCCTGCAATCTTTCATTGGGTGCAGTTTCATTTAAAACACTCACACATCTCATTTACAAACACACTTCTCTAGGGAACCATCCACTGAAAGGTTTTTAAGGAAGTCCTACAAATGGGTTTACAGGTTATCTATATGTTTCCATAACTCGCAGGTTCTATTAAAAATAATGGTTCCTAAATAGCTCTTTACTTGGACACACTGTTCGAGGAATATGGATATTCTTAAAGTTTGAAAGGGTTTTTCACACTAACACAAAACAAAGCTTATTTTAGAGATGTGACAGTTGTGTCATCACAAGATTGTAGTATATATGTATATATATTTATATATATATATGAGCCAGGTGGGCTCTGGGTAGCTGCAAGTGGTTACATATATATTAATATAATTCCTTTAGTGACTTAACAACAACAAATAAAAAAAAGTAGCCAAATTACTACTTTATCTGATTATTATGACAGGGATCTCCTCAACATGACATCAGTTTTGTTCCTAAGAAAGATCCTTTGGATCTAAACTTTAGGACCATGAACACCAATGTTCACTTGCTCTCCTTCTTTGACGAATGTAACCCAAAGCCGCAGAAGTGCATTAAAACCAGTTTCACCAGTTTGTATACACACATCAATTCCTTTTCATCAGTGCCGTTTCATCCATCGTAAAGCCGTAAAGAGAGCAACAGGGCAGGGCGTAATGAGTGTCAACCAGTGGCGATGCCTGGATTCAGTCTCTGCTCAGCGTCAATTACTGTTCCAGCGCTGTGATGCTCTCTGGAGTCAGCAGCACCACCGCCGACTTTGATCGGCTCGCTGAGAGCAACTGCCAAACATAGCCTCGGTGTGTAAATCTGATCTAAGCTCGGAACGTGAGCTTAACCAAGCACCTTCACGTTCACTTTTTTCTGTTGTTGTTTTTCAACACAGGAGCTTCACATGAATTATCAAGAGCTGCAAGCATAGTCTACAAATACATTCACCATTCATGACAAAGTGGCAAGCATTACAGAGAAAAAGTACAAGAAGTGATAAATTATGCTCCTAAATATTTGACACCACTACTAAACATTGCATATAAGCTTTATAATATATACTCTTTCAACTACATTGGCCTAGAACCAAGCTTGGGGCAATAAACAGTGGTTCCCAACCTTTTTCCTTGAAGCCCTTCTTGGCTGTGTCCAAGACAAGCCAGGCCCCCAACCCCAACTCTGAATTCTGGCCGAAAACTGTACTGTCCTTCAGTAAAAGCAAAATAAACGTAACTCCCGTGATATTCTTCTTTTCTTCTTTGATACTGATGAACAAGCGGTACTTTTACGTTTCTCAGACACTGGGATTTTATTAATGTAATGTATACAAATATAAATTTGGCAGACAAAATTGTGCGCACCCCCTGTGATCTCAAGCGCCCCACTAAGGGGGTTGTGGACCCCAGGTTGGGGACAACTGTTCTAGATAATGAGTAAATGGGGAAAATTATACATTTCAGTGAACCATCACATTCATGTAATGAAATGCTTATTCCATCGAAACTGACCATTTCTATTGGTCATTTTTTCACTGAATGTAAAAATAAAGGCTAGCTTGCATTTCCAAATGTAAAATGTGAAATAGTATTAATTCATTATAAAAAGTATGAGAAGCATTCAGTGTTTTAGAAATGCATTTATTCGAAGCCACGCACATATAAAATGAATGCAGTGTAACTATAATTGTTACAGTGTGTGGCAAAGAGACACCAATCGACATGAATCACTTGCAGGCGTCTCAGGGAATTACCCTATGAATGATTTATGCCCTTTTTGGTGTTGCTATGAGCGGCTGTGAGCGGAGGTGCAGTAAGTGCCCTTTTCCTCCGCTTGTCTTATGTACATTAAAAAGCAGAGTTGTTGAGATGATCCAAACACATTTGGTTACACTGGACCCATTTGGTTTCATTTCACTCTGCAAACACATCTGTGCCGCAGTCCGCAGCGACAACACAAACCATTTCCCCTGAGCAAACACTGCATGATGTAAGGCAGACTGAGAGAGTGTGAGCCTCGGTAAACACAGGGGTGGATAGACGGCATGAGCCAGGCTAAAAGGCTTAACACCCGCCCCTCCACTAATGGGGGCGACAGAGCGGCAGGCGTGAGAATTGCTGTCAAACCCCTGAAACATGTACTCAAAATGTTTGTTAAATACACATTATAAGAGATTGGATGAATTGATTTGGCACTCAGCTGTTATAGTTTTCCTGCCGATACTGACAATGACTTTTTATAAAGATGAAAAGTTTGGTTGCCTACACTACCAGTCACAGGTTTTTGCACATTATGGATTTTTACCACTTGTTCATTTATTTCATAAACTGCAGATTTGCAATCTTGTTAAACACTGGAAAGGTGTTGAGTTTCCTTTATAAGATAGAACAATCTGTAACAGCGCATGTCTGACATCCTAGTAACTGGTTGTGTGGTGATGCAGAGTCAAATTCTAGACTGTCCTTTAACTTTAAATCCAATAGCTTAACTGTTTCATCACTTAATAGCTCATTAAATGTCTAACGCTGGTCTGGTGAGCCACATTATAATTATATTAGGTGGCTTTTTGTAGGTCAGTAATGCATAAAAGTGGCTAATTTTCTGGCTAATTAGATTTATTTGTTAGCAAAAAAATACTGAGTGTATTTTGAGTAAATATTAAGTGAGTAACATGCAAACGTAGAAAATATCAGTGTGTACCAAAACATTTGACTCATAGTGTACATTGTGGCTATATGAACTACAAGAGATCTGAAATTACCATGAGCTAATAAACCTTATAAGACCACTGCTATGCGGAGTACTGTCCATTATCTAATACAGTGGTACCTTGACTTACGAGTTTAATTAGTTCTGTGATGGAGCTCGTAACTCAAGTTACTCATATGTCAAATCAATTTTCCCTATTGAAATGAATTGAAATGTTTTAAAATGAGGAAAATGTGTTTATAAATATTGTACAAAAACACAATACAATAGAATGTACTGCAATAAACTGTTATTATTAAATATAATGTAGAGCATTTGCCTGTCCTCTTTTTGAAATTCTCGAACCAGCACCGACTGGCTTTAAACATCTCGCCCGACGCCTCATTCTCCGAAGGTCTGCTGCAGCAAATTGGCATAAACAGCTCAAGTCTTCTCGCATATTGACGCCCCCTCTACGGGATCTCCTGCAAGCTGCTTCTCTGTCAACTACACCATCAGCTTCTTCTCCATATTTTCATAGTAGATGTCGCTGTTTACAAAATATTTTGATTCGCCAAGTTGACTACACGCACACCTTGGTCATGTTTTCCTAATTTATTTATTTAATTCAATTCACATCATCTGCTTCTTCTCAGCACCGTCCTTCACACTCACTTTCTTTGGACACATGGATAAACGAACATTTGCAAAATAACTGAAAGCACAAATGATCAGAACCCAAATTTTAGCTCTTAACTCAAAACAAACAATTGTATCTCGAAAAACTCGGAATTTGGAAGATTCATAAGTCAAGATACCACTGTTTCTTAGATTTGGGGATAAAAACATTCATGGGGGCTGTGACCTTTGATAGTGGCTAGACTGGAGAGTGACATATGACTAAAATGTTTGAAATCCCTGAGAATTTCAGGTAAATTCAAAATAAACATTAAAATCATTAGCATAAGGCAAATGTAACGTTGTGTTTCTTCATATCCAGCAGGCAGAATGTAGATCACAGGGCAGCTGGAGTGAAGAATATCTATTCACAGATTAAACTGCACACCATGAAGCCCACTCTTGCCTCCACGGTTTGGAAAGTCTGATTACATTTTGGTGAAGATGTTGCCTGGTGATCTAGACCAGCATCACCGCTCCAGGTGCAGATCTGAAACTACAGGCCTTCACACCAACACCTCTGATTAGCTCAGTTCACTGCCTGAGGTTCGCTGAATATCATTATTACTAAGCTGTGGTCCAACTCTAATATAAAACATTATTAAAACTATTTTAACATCACTGGCTCCCCTTTATATCATGCATACATGTTAAATGACTGTCAGAAAATTTTCTTTTTACTTTACATCCTGACTTATTATGCCACAGGGCTTATTCTTCAGTGGTTACACAAGAAACTATGAAAAATAAGGTATTCCTAAAGGCCTCACACCATTTCGCTGTAAATCAGTTTTACCCAATCAGTTTTCAAGCTCCTTATCCTAAACAGGCTGATTTTGTTACTTTAACACTCAAAAATAGCCTACAAAAACAGTCCTGAAACACTTCTTATAACTTCAGTGTGAATGGGTGAAGCAAATCCATTAAATAAGTGGATGTATATAAATGTGTTGGTTTAATGGCCAGTTTTTGGAGCTTTGTTTTGAATATGAATGATGTTGGGGATTGAATAGTACATTTTAAAACTTTTGTGCAATGTTTGCATACTGCACCAAACTCTTTTATTTAAAAAAAAGACCAAGATCAAGTAGTGGAACCATGGAGGAACAAGCATATTTGTTACAGTTGAGAACAAATGTTTTATTGCAACAAGTTGTAAAGTGCCTAATAGAGGTTTTTCCAACCTCTCAGCATTCAGCACCACCAGTATACTAATCACCGCCTGATCATCTGGAATCATCTGCACCTGTTTCTTCACTGGTTCAGGCCTCAAGTTAGATGTTCTTTGTTATGCTTGAAAGATTCATTAGTAGGTCACTGTGTGTCTTAACAAATAAAATAATTCCACTTAAACTGGTCAGGTTCAGGAACTGGACTGAAAATGAGAGTCTTTGAAAGTCCTTCAGGAAGCCTAGAGAACTGACCTTCAAGGCTAAATAAAAATTAAAAGAATATCTGGATCTTGGGAGCAAAACTTAAAGAAATGATACATGAAATGAGGCTGCCATTTTTAAAAAAAGGTACTTCACCCCCCTGCTGGAGAATAAGACGAGAGTTTTAGCTGTAATTTCTTTAGGTTTATTGATTATAGACACTGAAATTAGGTCTGTCCAGATGAGTTATGGGGATTTCTTGATCCTGATGCCCTTTCAACTCTTCAAGGTCTCTTCCCCATAACAAAAGCAAAAAACTCATAACATGACATGCTTTGAGGGCAGAGGGGGTTTTGCATGACATTTCAATCTGCAATATTTGAATAAACCACTGTCATTTGTGTCCTCTTAGAAACCGTGACGGTCATTTTAACAGACAAATGTGACCACAGCTCCCAGCTTTTACATGTGCATATTTGCATGCAGCTCCCTTGTCATAGAAACATTTTAAACGAAGGTGACTTTTTAGACAGTGGGCTATAATCTGTAAGTCATTTAAAAAGACTTTTGAGATGTTTTTGCTCCATACAGAGCTATGGCAACAAGGGTGTGTCTATACTTAACAATAAACTCAACCTCCAGGACATTTGCTTTATTGAAGGAAGGGAGTTTAATAAAATGGTTGAGCTGTTAGAGCTTAATCTCATTTCTTTCCTCAAGGTTTGCGGCACTACTCTTATTTTTCTGGGCCAAAACCTGTAAACAGACCTGAAGGTGGAGTAGCTATAACTCTCAATTTGCTAAGCTATTCTTTGCTCTTCAGCTCGTTTAAACTAACATTTTCTGCTGCTCTACTTATTGGCACCAGGGCTGTAGAGCAAAGGCTGTGCAGACGCTCTTCAAAATCCCACTGAACTTGTCAGTCACTCCAGCTTCGTACCCCCTGGACCTCAGCCAGAGATGCTTCATGACAAAGCTCAGATTTGATCCAAGTCAAAGAGAACACCTCTGATTTCAAAGCATCTTTTTTCCCCCCACAGGAAAGCTTATTTTTGAAGGGTTTCATTCCAATGAATTATAGACCACAGATGTTTTTTTTATGGTTTACGTTATTTAGACAAACAAGAAAAAATATATATTCTATATTTTTATGACTGTAAGATCACCACCTATAAAAGAAGTTTGTTCTGAGTCATACTTTAGCTGTTCTTTGTATCCAGAAAGTGTTTCAAATAGATATACAGCATTTAGGATAAGAAGTGTTCCCAGAATGCATGCTGCTTAAATTAACTGGGAAAATTTCATATATTCCCAGTTAAATTAACATCTATGAATAAAAACGGGCAGACCTCATTTCAAGATATAATTAATTCACAGCCTGAATTAGAATCAAGTGAAAATTCTCTCATATATGTTTTACTGAATGAGCAACTGATTTGTTTCACATCTAATAATTTTTGCTTTGTTTCACTTTACCGTTCCAATAATTTCAATTTAGGTGAGAGAAAGAAACCTGAACAGCTTCCTTTTGTTCCATTCAGTTCTAGTTAAAATTAGGCCCATTTTGAGTAATGCATTAAAATATACTGTGGAATGTAAAACCAGTACCACCACAAACATTTTAAACTACAACAGAAAAGTAATAGTTTCGTAACGTAATCTTTTAATACATTTAATAACGATTTCCTTTAGTCTGTTTCAAGGATGAATTAAATAAAATTCCTAAACCTATACAGTTCAGCACGCCTGGGTCACTTCACGAAACACTGCAGTGTCTGATGACGCTGATGGGCAATTAGTGAACGTGGCTTTGTTTATTAACAACTCACGGCAAAAACGGAATTTTTCAAAAATGACAAAAATCAAAAATCACAGGAGAAAAATTAGGATTGTTTGAGGGGTGACAACTCATTTGTAATTCAACACTATTTTATTACAGAAGAGGAGCTATTGCCATTTCCTTCTCAATGTTGTGTATATATATATATTTATATTTTTTCTCATACATTCAATAAACACTGATGTATTTTTTTTCTTTTTCTGATGTAAAAAAAGACAAAAACAATAATGAGCGTACTGCAAGGCGTAGCTGCCATCTGATATGGAATGACTACATGAATCCAATCACACGAAAAAGCAGCATCAATGGGTATTAACCTGAATATACACATAATTTTGTTGATTATGGAGTAGTGGGTAAAGGAAACATTTGTCTTGCGTTCTTTACTATTTTTGGAAAGAAAAACAAAACATAAATAAAGTGTTCTACAGTAAAACATCAATTCCAATAATAAAAATGCATACATTGACTATTCATGTGTGAGATCTGTTTTGCATTTAATTATTAATTTGATTATTCATTTTAAGAAGATGCAACTTTGTATCATAAACCAGTTTGAGATGAATTGACCGGATAACATGAGCCTTTAAATCTACACTACCAGTCAAACGTTTTTGCCACTAATGCATTTATTTCATAATCTGCAGGTTTTTGTTCTTGTTAAACACAGGAAAGTTGTTGAGTAAACAACTATATGAAAATGTGTAAAAAAAGTTTCCTTTATAAGAGGGGAAGAATATTTAACATAGAATATTCTGGATCTGGTGGTCCACATTATAATTTGAATTGTATTTGGTGGCTTTTTGTAGGTCACTAGTGATAATGATGATCCTCAAATGGTGAACATACTGTAAATGTATTTGTTAGCAAAGAATATTGATTGAAGGACATGTAGAAAATCTCAGTGTGCGCCAAAACGTTTGACTGGTACAGTACTTTTAGGATCCTATGGGAGTAAGTAACACATAGGCATCTGTCTTCTTTCCATGCTAGAAATGCACCACTTATTCCAGCCTTTATTAATACGGGTGGGTGTGTTCGGTTCCGGCTCATCTTAGACGTGTATTTGTCCTGTTTTACTTCTTCTAGGCCACAGAAACACACTCTATCATTGGCTGTCACTCAACAGGACACCGGGGGGCGGGGAGGGCGAATGAGTGGAAATAACTGGTCACTCCACAAATGATTAAAGGAGATCTTAGTAAAAGAGGTTAAGATTTATTCACCCACGTGCTCCAGGCTAGAAACCAGTCTAAACAGATGGACACATCTTTCCAGAATCAGGCCGTTCTGACCTGTGTGAATATGGCATGCTGCGACACCCCCCATTTTCTTTTCTTTTTTTTTTTTTGATATTTTTTTGATTTTTAAAAAGAAATAAAACATCGACTACCATAACTACTGCCAGTAGGTTTTACACGCTGCCCGTCTTTGTCCATAAAGTGCACTCTTTGTCCCGGGGGGGGGGGGAAACGACGGAGAAGTCAGACAAAATGAGGGACGGGGAAGAGATAAGCTTGAAAAAGGTCAGAGTCTATTGGAGGAGGTCCTGCCACCGCAGCTCAGTGTGTGTGTGTGTGTATGTGTATTTGTGTGTGTAGGGGGGTCCTCAGTAGACGTAGCCCTCACTGTAGGGGTGTGGGTTGCAGTAGGCGCCCTCCTGAACGTACGGCACACTCTCGTCAAAGTGGGACAGCGGCACCGTGTCCTCCTCGTTGATCTGCCGCTCCATGTCGGTCTTCAGCACGGGCCGCTGATTGTCAGGAAAGGCCATGGAGAACAAGGCCTCGGGGTCACACACGAACTTGTACACGTATCTCTCACCAGCCACCTTCACACCGCACCAGGAAAAACAAACAATACATGTACAGCTCAGTGAACGCTGCTGTTAAAACATCACACTGTAAAGACAGTGAACAAAACAGTCAGAAATGAAAAGAATCACCTTTAAAAATGCAAAATATGATCATATTTTGTGATATAATACTATGTACATATTTCCTACTGTTGCTCTTGGAACTAAATGACTGAATACATTCATAAAAAAGAAAACATACAGAACACTAAAAATGCATTTTTTTTCAGTGTGTCAGCCCAGAGGAAGTCACAACAGTCTTTTATTTATCATATTCTTATTTCTAGATTGTTGAAGTCTGACATGTTTTCCCTACCCCCCGCCTTCAGAAGTAAAAAGGAGCAAAAAAATAAAAATTGAGAGAGTTCTTTTTGCTGTTCTCATCTGCTCTTTAACAGCCTAATCGACCTCAAAACTGTCTGATGTTGGTAGTCGAGTCTCGAATTTGATCACTGAGACATATTTTTGACTCATTACCAAGTTTTCTTTTGTATCTCATGGTTTATCTGATGATCTGCGATACATAAAGATGAGAGCAGTAAGAGAAAACAAAGAGCATTTTAAGATCTTAAACTAGGATCGTGCTGAGATTAGAGGAAGACTCTTTCTCAGGAGCTGAACTGAAGAAGTGTGAGAAAATGGCCTGGACCTCATATTGATCTTAAACTCTGAATTTCCCGTTAATCTGAGAAGATTTCTTCATGAATGAACAGAAATGGTCCAAAATCACTTGAAATCTTTTTACATGGATTTACATTGAAATAGAACTATACAAAGCCTTTTACCTTCTGCATGATCCCTTTCTCATAGTAGTAGCGTAACGAGCGGCTGAGTTTGTCGTAATTCATGGCAGGACGATTCTTCTGGATTCCCCAGCGTCGTGCCACCTTCCAAAAAACACACACCATCATCACATAAATCACCTTCATCAGGCACAAAGAGCTCATTCATTCTCTAGCACAAATGTTCAGACTCAACCGCTGAAAGACTCGCTGAACGACGCTGTCTCAAAACCCAGCTGCCCTTTACATCGTGTGACCCTTTCAGAAGGCAGCAAAGCGACAGAAGTGGACCTGTTTGCATGTCTAATATTAGATCTTATTCTCTTCTGGTACAGAGCCTAAAGATTCTTCAGAATTCACAAAAAGCTCTTCATGCCTCTCATCTACACAAATAACCCTTTACAGAAACATCTATTCTTTGGGGAACCCAAAGTGGTTCTTCTGTCATTCCAAACAAACCCTTGTTGCCACTTTCATTTTCAAAAATCCACACTTCCAGTTAAAACTTTGGACTTCTTTTTCCTACATTTGCATGTTACTCACTTAATATTTACTAAAAATACAAATATTGCTAACAAATAAATGTTACAAAATGTTTCTTTATTAGCCAGAAAATTCTACTGACCTACAAAAAGTCACCTAATATAATTAATCACCAAACAAGAGTTAGATATTTAATGAGCTATTAAGTGATGGGACTAGTTAATGAATGCATTTTAAGTTAAAGGACAATCTAACATTTGTTTCTGCATCACCACACAAGCAGTTAATAAGATGCATGACATCCACTGTTAGAAATTATTTAATCTTAAATTGTCCACTCAACAACTTTCTGAATCTGCAGTTTATGAAATTACTGTAGATTAATGTAGACGTGGTAAAAACCTGTGGTGTGCAAATCGTTTCTACTGGTGATGTAAGTTAAGAGCGTTTTAGTGCACTGATAGTATTTTAGGTTCCAGCTGGACGTATGTGTGTCCACACCTCTCGTTCAGAAATGTGTTCATTATCAAGAGGGGAGCGTGGCAGATGTTGCGGCACCTGTCCGTACGACCACCCACCCGGACCCCCTTCCTTTTCAAATCTCCCTCCCGCCACTCTCCCATCGCCCGGCGCAGTCGGCCTTTTCTCTCCGCCGCGGCTCTTTCACGTCTTACACCTGCCCAGCAAAGCCCACAGCCCTCAGTCACCTGATGGCATGAATGGCCCCCCTGTCCCCTACAGCTGCCCAGTGGACCAGCGCCAGCTTCCTCCACACACATACACACACATACACACACATGCACGCAAACACACACACACACTCAAACACACACACACACACACACACACACACACACACA
>JBBIGB010000001.1:10484528-10497476 GCA_037577075.1 Alestopetersius hilgendorfi | reverse complement strand
AACACCCTGTCTTTGTATTTTTTTATCCGTTTGAAATTATCTTAAATTATGAAAAGGTATAAATATGCCCCTTTCCTTGGGGAAAACAAATATAATCTACTTTAAAAACTCATTTGATGTACACATTTGAGCTTAAAGAGCCTTAATCATGGAAAACTAAATTTCCCCTTTCCTGTCAGAAGAGGTTGAAGAAAATTACATTCTTAAAGTTTTGAATCTTTATAGAGCCCACGTATGCAAATGTATTCAGATTTCTCATTGAAGTTCACTGTTTTTCATGAATATGTGTATATGTTTTACCATGTACATATATACACAGTGGCAAGAAAAAGTATATGAACCTTTTCATGGTTTTTCTTGAATTTCTGTTTTCTGCTTTCATTTGTCATAAAGATGTGATCTGATCTTCATCTAAGTCAAGTCTATTGACAATCATAATGTGCCTAAAATAATAACACAAGGAAATCCTGATCTTTCATGCCTTTCAAAAGTATGTGAACTCTTGGAACTGGTTGACCCCCTCTGGTAGCAATAACCTCAACCAGACACTTCCTGTAGCTGTGGATCAGACCTGCACAATATTCAGGAGGAATTTTAACCCATTCTTCCAGGCAAAACTGCTTTAGCCCTTTAGGATTTCTTATATGTATGGCTCTCTTCAACTCATTCCATATCATCTCTATTGGGTTGAGGTCTGGGCTCTGACTGAGCCATTTTAAAAGGTGAATTTTGTTTGAAGCCACTCTGTTGTTGAATTGCTCCAGTGTTTTGGGTCACTGTCCTGTTGCATCGCCTTCAACGAGTTTCTAAATATCCTGAAGAATGTTTTGATACACTTGGGAATTTATCTTACCCTCAATGACCGCAAGCTGGCCAGGCCCTGATGCAGCAAAGCAGGCCCAAATCATGATGTTTCTTCCACCATACTTTATGGTCGGGATGTGTTTTCATGATGATATGCAGTGTCCACAAAAGCAGCGTCTTTCTTCATGGTGTCCTGCCATGTTCCGTGTGTTATGTACTGATGTACATCGCTCTGGATAAGAGTGTTAGCTTAATGCCATAAATGTAATTGTAAATGTACTGTAGACTCATGAAGATTGGAAGATTAATTGGGGTTGTTTCTTTACCTCACTGACGAGTCTTCGTTGTGTTTTTGGGGTCATTTTGACTGGGCGCCCACTTGTTGGTATAGTAGTCACAGTCCCAAAGTTTCTCCAGATTGTGTGCCTTACTGTAAACTGTTGATATCCCTTTGTAACCCTTTCCAACAATTCTTGATCGTAGATTCTCTGAAAGCTATTTTTGGCGAGGCATGGCTCACATAAGCACATTCTTCTAGTGGGGAGCAAACTATAAATTTGAGTCACTGTACCTCTAGTCCACACCATCAAGACTCCAGATATGCTAACACCTCATGCCAGTTAGCTTTTTTGAGGTCATTAACTCAAGGGTTTACATACTTTTTTCCACTAGCCACATTATATTTGTCAATATGCTTGACTCACATTTTATGACAAATGCAGAAAACCATGAAATTTGCTCCACCCATCCACAACAAAGTTATGAAGAGTGTTTCAGCCTGGATTGCTTTTTCATCATTTGCAGAGAAACAAAAACAGCCTGGTAAATGTTAAAGGATCAGAAATAGGACCATGTTGTGTGTTTTAAAGTCCGCAGTTTTCTGTTTGCACTATGTGTAGTCCTACGCTGCTTTATGTTGCACCATGGGTTTGACTTCACACTTTGAGTTTGCAGTTGTGTTGATTTACTAAGAGCAAACATAAAAAAACAGATATTAAGGCTCGTATCAGTGCATCCCCAGAAAATACATTTATTATTCACTTTCCATCTCTGTAAATTAGGAAGGTATAGTAGATGCTGTGTCATCGGATATCATTTAGAATGGATCCGTTATGTTCATAAGCCAATTTACTTTTCTTTTTTTAGTAGATGTAACCATTTTTGAAAACCATTTAAAATCATTTATGAAAGTGGCAAAAAAAACCCAACCATCCATCATGAGCTCTCGCAGAAAATTAATCAAAAGTCTTGGAGAAGAAAAAAAGAAAAGAAAAGAAAGAAAACATGCTGATGTGCAGAAACGGAAAGGTAAAAAATGGCCTTCCTTTCGCTGGATTCCAACCCAACAAGTGGGACGTATTAGTATAAGCAGAGCAACAATCGCTAAATTATTGATTTCCTCATTAGAGTTTTTGTCAGGACCATTTAGCGATGTTAAAAATGAGCCTTCATTAGCCACTTGCAGGAGCGCCACGGCTGCCTTTGATTTATAATGTGCAACATGGTCAATAGGTAGGGGGGGTCACACTGAGACGATGAAAAACTCAGCCTTCACGCTGGCAGTGGCGTCGACGCGCATCAACACACTCAGATACGAATTACATCAACACACATCTCACAAACATGAACTGGAACAGCTGTTAGGGGCTGTTGTGTCTCCGAGACCCTCCTCTCAATCTGTCCTCTCTAGGAGTGACAAAAGAGCTACCAAAATACTTTCCCAGTCCGAAACCGCCTGAGCCTGCCAAAGACAAGATCTATATCTGAGACAGACATGTATCATACACTCTGTGGACAAAAGTATTGGGACCATTGACCATTACACCAACAGGGACTTTAATGACACTGCATACAAATACATAGACTTGGTCCCCCTTTGCAGGTATAGCAGCTTCGACTCTTCTTGGAAGGCTTGCCATATATGTTTCTGTGGGAATTTGTGCCCATTCATTCTGTAGATAATTTACAAGGTGCTGGATGAGAAGGCCTGACATTCAATCTCTGTTCCAGTTCATCCCAAAGATGTTGGATGCGGTTGAGGTCAAGGCTCTGTGTGGGCCAGTCAAGTTCTTTCACACCAAACTCATGCAAACTTTATGGAGCTGGCTTTGAGCACTGGACACCATGCTGGAATAAAAAAGGTTCTTCCCAAAACTGTGTCCACACAGTTTACCAAGACAGTACTGTTAAATGTCTTGGTATGCTGAAGAATTAAGATTGCCCTTCACTGAAGTGTCCCTAAACATTTGTCCATATAAGTGTACTTGAAGCTAATCTGAGAGTCTTAAATGAAGAATCTCCACTTGCCAAATAGTGAGTCTGTATGACAGCTTCTTCTTAATGATATAAAAGGTGTCTACAACCTAATTAACAAGCTGAGAGTAAATCTTTTATAAACCCATTATAAGGGTAGTCTTATTGTAAAGTGGTACCCAGAAAATGCCACTGATCCCATGGGAAATTGATTATGCTATGGCTGCACAGACACACAGAGACAAGAACAATATAAAAATGTATTATAAAGTAAAAATAACCTCTCCAGAAATGCTCAATACTAAATACAATAAGCTGTATGCACAAAATTCTGTGGTCAGCCAGAGAGGTGGTGGTCCAACATAAGTCCAAACCTAACCAACTAATAACTATGGAAATATCTCTGTCACACCAAAACCTCTTCTATTTTTTTTTTCATTTACTCGAATACAGTAATCCACCAATTTTACACGGATCAGGAGTCACAGATTCAGTCCCACACAGATTTTTCTGAACCAAACTCATAGTTTTATGGGGAAATACCCACAATAACACGAAAACTGCAAATATTCTCCGCTCTTTTTTGCATTTTTGTGGCAATAAATATATTTTTTCTGGATGTTTTCACACAAGGGGACCCGTTCACCTCGCCGCATTTCCCAATACTTTTGTCCCGCGACCTTCCAAGTTGCATATCTCGGCGGGGAATTTAAATTAGAATACAGGTTTACCTTTACATTTAATGCATTACCCTTTAAATGACATTACACTATACAAACAGGCATTTTTTTTTTTACCAAAACACAACACGCCGGGTGCTCTAGGAACGTTTACTGTATAGTATCAGCTCTTGTTTGAACATTTGTAAAGTGACGATTTTGGAGATTATTGATGCCTGATAGCAGGTGTTGATTTTAGTTTAGCTTTACAGGCATGTAGAACAGACATAGACTACTTAAGCACTGTTGTATGTCGCTCTGGATAAGAGCGCCTGCTAAATGGCGTAAACGTAAATGTAAACGTGATCACTTGCTCTCACTTAGCCACTCTCCCGTTTCTACTGCAACTGAGTGATTTGAGTTTAAATTGGCTATTATTATTTTCTGCACTACTGACACTGAAGATGATGCAGATTCTTTGGAAAAGAATGAGATATCTTATAGTCTGTTAGGGTTTGCTCTTCAGAATCACATGAATGTGACTTCAAGCCAAGTTACTGCTAAAAGTTGGGAGGAATTTCATCTTAATAAATCACTGTAATCATTATATATGCTCCTCTACAAGAGGACATACATTTAGAATTGACCGTTTGTTTCACTGAGCTATGAGTGAGAAATAATTACTATTAAGTTACACCCTACTTTCAGGCCTTCTCAGAATACTTTGCCAGAGAGAACAAATTGTACAAAACAGGGAAGTAAAGAAATAAGGTGTCTTCCACAGCTGTACACACATTTGGATGTAAAGGCGTGGAGATACAGAGATAAAAATGAGAGAGGAGGAGAGAGCGAGCCAAGATGACAGCCTGGCCCCTCAGTCGATTCTCTCCACTTAACCTAACAAGAGCACCAAAGAGACAAATCAAGCTGATCCTTTTGCTCATTAGGTAATTAGAAGCGACCCATCTCTTCAATCGGATTCCCATCTGTTCCCCTCCCCTACCACGCTCCGCACACTCAGGGGGTGATGGACAGGGTAACAGCTCAGATCCACAGAAGGGCTCTGGAGCTAAATACACAATCATGTACAGCCACTGTTAGAAAAAACGGTGCTGTCCAGGTATATTTTAGTTTTAAACGTTGTAAATGAACCTTGAATGATACAGCAAGGTCTAATTAAATGAGCAGCATTTACTTTCCCAGGGGAAAGGTGTACATTTGTACCTGTTCATAACTTAAGTCCTGGCTGTTTCTGTTTAAGTTAAGACAGTCAATGCAACTTTAACTGACATCATTTGTCAGACAATTTTACGCAAAGTGACATGTTTTTGTTATGCATATCACAACTGTAGGTGAATGTAGTATTAGGAGTCTTGTCCAAGGACTCTTACTGGTGTAGTGTGGTGTGTTCAAGGACTCTTATTGGTGTAGTGTGGTGTGTTCAAGGACTCTTATTGGTGTAGTGTTGTATGTTCAAGGACTCTTATTGGTGTAGTGTGGTGTGTTCAAGGACTCTTATTGGTGTAGTGTGGTGTGTTCAAGGACTCTTATTGGTGTAGTGTGGTGTGTTCAAGGACTATTATTGGTGTAGTGTGGTGTGTTCAAGGACTATTATTGGTGTAGTGTGGTGGGTCCAAGGACTCTTATTGGTGTAGTGTGGTGTGTCCAAGGACTCTTATTGGTGTCGTGTGGTGTATTGTCCAGAATAGCAATTGAAACCTACTCTCCTGCTTGGAAGGAAATTAACCAACCACCTAGAACTGCAACATTTTTTACTATTTTACAGCTAGTGAAGAGTAACCCTTCAGAGTACCACCCCAGTGACAGTATTTATATACTGTAAAGTGTCATAGGATAGACAGTTCAGTCACAGTAACCCCTCCATTCTAGAGAGAAAAAAATCCTATTTACTGACATATTTAACCCTTTTTTGTTTCTTCACTGATTTTTTTTACAGTTTATGAATGGGCCAAGAGAAAAGCATCAGAATTACTTCAAACAAATTTCGAGTAACGTACATTACAGGGTGAGAGCTTTTGTTGTCTCTTGAAAAGGATGTGAGAGAAGAGATGAGATTTACTAATGACTGCAACAATATTATAACTCACATCATAATGCACTATAGAAGAATGGGGCTGGTAAGCAGCTTTTCATCACTGGACGAGTTTGACAGTCTATTCACATAGTCGAAGTGGCATTTAATAATGAGTTCGGGGTAAAAGTTTCACGCTAGCGTTGTCAACCTGAGGCAACTTGGCTTGTTCCATGTTCAAGGATGGCAAGTGGCACTCCAGTCATTGATTTTTTCCCTTGACACCTAATCTAACTCTCTGTGATCTACGACCTTATTTTCACACTAATTTCTTCTTTATCAAAGGTGATAAATACCGCCATTGACATAAGCGCCTCTTTCCATGATGCTCCAATGCACTGCTTTTGTGTAGCATACAGGAGAAAGTGAGGGAGAACCCTGCAGTGAAATAAAGTCATTATTTTTTTTCTTTTTTCCATACACATATGATTCAGTACAGTATAATGTTGCACAGAAGAAAATCTTGTTTCTACCAATATAGCAACCTTTTAGGAGAAGGAGTATGACAGTTTTTAGATGGAGATAGGTAGATAGATAAGTACTTTATTAACCCTGAAGGAAATTTAAATACAGTAGCAAACACAGCAGTACTCAATACAAGTACTATTAATGACAAAAAATACCAAATATTTAGGCCTATACATCAAACTACCCTATTCATAAACCATATACTAAGCTATACCGCACATACACTATACACTTAACTATACTACACATAAATTATACACTAACCTATACTACACATACACTATACTGCACATGTATGTGCAAACTGTACTGCACATAAGCTGCACTTAAACTATACTATACATAAACTATACAGAAACATACACTTAACTATACTGTACATAAATTGTAAACTAAACTATGCAAGAAAAAAATCTATACTGTACATAAATTATGCTATACATAAACTATATACTAAACTATACTATACATAAACTATACTACACTAAACTAAAATATACTTAAACTATACATTAAACTATAATGTACATAAACTATACATTAAACTGTACTATACATAAACTTCACACTAAACTATACAGTACAGAAACAATACACTCTATACTAAACACTAAACTACACTGTACATTAACTATGAATTAAACTATACTATACACAAAATTATACTATACATAAACCATAGAAACCAAGTCCAAAATGAGAGAAAGAGGTTTTAAAATTATTTTCCTTTCCGTTGATCCATTCATAATGTAAAGCTTAACTGGCACTTTCAAACAGTGTAGAGCTAGAAAACAATAGAGATACAAGGTTTTGTCCTTAAACGTCCACATGCTACTCCGTTGCCCCAGCACCTTACAACTGTAACAGACACTTCAAACTAAATCATTTTGCAGGGAAAGTGCTGAAGGTGTACGGCAGCACCTCCCAGCACAGGGAGAGTATTGATGGCTGGAGAGTGTAAAGGATAGGCTCGCTGACAGCTGGCAGCCCTGCAGGAGCCACTGGCTCAACATGGGGCTTCTGTTACCAAAGAGGCAGCGGAGAGGGAGGGGGGGGCACGCAGCAGGGGCTGAAGCTCAACAGGGGATAGAGGCCTCAACTGGAGCTGCTGGATGTCTCTAACTCTATGTGCCTCTAGCACAGGCCATACCAAGGAACAAGCCTGCATGAAGGCTGCACCAGAATTATGCAGCAGTATCATATTCAAGAAACAGCCATTGGTCCAACACTGATGTCATATCCCAAATGGATTTACGGTGTGAGATCTAGCGGGACAAGGAGCCCAGTAGACAGAAGAAATCATGGTGCTCATACTTCAGCAGTACATTGGTAGAATAAACAGATCAGTGCTTTTTCCAGACTTGAGAGAACAGATCAGACTGGTAAAGAAAAGATGAGCTTGAGTTGCTTAAGGCCATACCACTAGCTATTAACATTACAATCTATGGACCACCAAGATCGACCATGACCTGTTCTTACTATTAGTTTAATTATCACTCATAGCTGAATGAAACAAGCAGAGATGTTCTCTGATGTTCAGTCAGTGGCGTTTTGTTGTGTGTGCATAACTTCGAGTAGAGATATAGTACTTGTATGAATTATTATTATTAATTGCAATTTCATATGGAATGAGCAAATAATTTTTTTTAATGTAATAGTTTAACAAACTAACAGTAACTCTAGAGTTTTAAGGGGATGATACGGAAGTATTAACCATCTAATAGAAACAAAGTGTCTTCAGTTTTCAAAGGGATCATGAGGTCATGCAGGCCATCTTGAGTTAATTTGATTGTGTGTTTGAGGTTATTGTCTTGTTGTAATATCCATTTTCTCCCATTTCTTTGATATTCTTCTCTAATATGCCACGGTATATCGGTCCTGTCATGATTCCTTTTATAACATGTAATGTTTGCAAAAAATGTATATCATGATCCCTCATCCCTGTAGGTAGATCATACATGCAGCTCTTCTGTAAACAAGGGAAACTAAATTACTGTCAGATTGTTGTTTTTGCTTTTTCTGACCATTCATTTCCAAACTGATGTAATTCGGCTAAACCTTTGGTCAAAGCACATCCAGTCTCATCTGATCCGAGAAGCTAAGCTGGGTCGGGCCTGGTTAGTACTTGGATGAGCATTTCTGCAGTTTGTTGTTTATTGCTTGTAGCATGAAAAAAATGAGTCTTTGAAAGTCCTTCAGGAAGCCTGGAGAACTGTTCCTCAAGACTACAACAAAAATCTGTTGTCTGGATCTTTGTAAGCACAACAGGATGAAATGAGGGGTGGCTCAAAACGTGCACAGTACTGCATACAATGAGGAATTCTGGTTTAATTTGAGCTCTTTTACACGTGAAAAAACTGCATGTTATTGGTTAATTGCTAGTGACATGGTGGGCTATGGCTTGTTAGGCCTGATGGTCCCAGTCTGGCCTGGACGTTCTGCCAGATTACAGGCCACGGTGAGCTATCACTTCTTATTAGCATAGCTCATTTTCACACAGACCATTAAGGAATTCATTTTTTTTCTTAGGTTCCATTAGCTTTTAATGAAGAATTTAAATTAACAGGACCTTTAGAACACCTAGATAATAATAGTGATTAAAAATCACCACAGTACATACACGGACTGTGTGTCTTGTTATCCATTTGCAGTTGTGTGAAGCACGAGGAGGCGCTGAGCATTGTTTAAGGCCTGAATAAGGTGTAAATGTGAAGAGGTGGGGGGGGAGGGGGGAGATGGGGGAACAGGGCCACAGGTGAGATCTCAATAAATTACACTCAGAAGTGGCCATTAATTATAGATGACATGCTGGTTAGACCAACGATTTCATCTGAAATGAAAAGCAGTGTGCGTGCCGGTTGTGCCCAGGGCTCCTGTGGAATAGCTTGCATGTGAGAAAGTGTTTGTGTGTGTGTGTGTGTGTGTGTGTGTGTATGTGAGTGTACAGTGTGTAAGCGGTGGGTCAAATGGACTCTGCTTGTGCAATGGCCTTTTGATGAGCACCTCATTATGCTAAACGCGCGGCTCCAGCTCAGCCTCCCTGCGACTCAGGGAAAGGTTAAATAGGGAATAATTTAAGGGGAGACGCCTCGGGCTGTGCGTGTCGCCATTAAGTGGTGACTGTACTTGGTGCTTAACTGCTTCAAAGATGGCCTGGGAGAATTTAAGTACTACTCTCTCATCAGCATCAAACCACCAACACTACCAACATCTACTCAAATTTAACCACAGCTGATGTGATCATTAGAAAAACAGACGGCCACTGTCTTAACAGTTACGGTGCCATTCGGCTGCCGTAAGGACCCACTTTTCATTCCTGAATCTCTAAATGAATATGTAAGTTAGATTATGTTTAAAGTTTTAAAAAAATCACATGCACTGAATAAATGTGCCAAATAGTTATTTTGTGCAGTAGAAAAACCGTTTTGGCTCCATAAAGAACATTTCAGAGAATTGATCTATGGAGATACCTGATAGGATATGTGTAATATGTGAATTTAATGAACCTCCACACACTATAAAGCTTCAATAGAGAACCGTTAAAGCAGAAAACTATGTGAAATTTCTTTATGTGCATACATCAAACATGGCTCCTATGATATTTCTTAAAGAGACTCTTTTTGACTTACGCTATTTGTGTTCTAGAAATAATAGACATAATATGGAGGTCCTATGAATATAGGGTTTCCACTCAATCCCACCACATTTACATAAAATGAGCCACTGGAAGGTTTTCAAGGTGTTTAAAAGTGGTCCATTGAGCATTTTTACATTTATAGGTATAAATATATTTATCATCTAATCATAAGGTTAGATTTAGGAACCTTTAAAACAGACTTACAATTAAAAGCTGCTTGTAGACTGAGATTCTACCAGAGAAGACCAGTTTTTGTGAAGTTTAAGTGCTCAGAGAAGAGGAGGGTCTTCAGTCTCCATTTGAAGACAGTAAGTCTCTCAGCAGTTCTGATGCTCACAGGAAGTTTGCTCCACCACTTTGATGCCAAAATTGAGAAACGTCTTGATGAGAAGAGGTGGGTGGAGTCAGGTTGTGCTTGCTGCACTAAGAGGGTGGAGCTGTGATCCATGTTCTATTCAGAGTTGATCAGTCAGAAGGAGCTGGAGCACTATTTGTTCTATGTTAGATTTTTAAATCTAATGAAGAGCCACAGGAACCCAGTGAATATCTAGAGTGGTGTGGAGTTCAATCTTTGTTGTCTGTAGATGTTTGTAGCGTAAAAGCCATAGAAGTGAATAGCTACAGTAACACAGATACTCTGTGCTATTTTAAACCTAAGAATGTGAGCATCACAGAAACAAATGGTTAACAACTCCTTATATGAGCATTCCCTCAATTTGTGTCGATGCCCAAGGTGTCAGACGTCATAGTGAGTTTGTTTGGTGTTCCTACAGTACACAGAACCAAAATAATTGTAGTTTTATTTTAAAAACATATAATAATCACTACAGGGGTTTTAAAAATGGCATCTTATACACAAATTTTATGGAATAAACACAAGATCTTTGAATCTGGGTGAACTTTCAGGATAGCCTATGTCCACAAGTGGGTGGAGAAAACCCACAGAGGGAGGGGGTCCTGAGAGCAGCCGAGTGGCAGCGTGCCATGCGGAAGAGCAGCAAACGACGAGCGTGTAGAGAACAAACACTGGTTTTAGACTGATTTACATCGTTTATATTGTCTGAAATCAGATCTTACTAATACGCTCTGAATTCTAAGGGTTAAAAAGACGGAACAGCACTGAAGGAGGTGTGAAAGCACGTCAGCAGATAAGCTGGAAGGACGGAGGCAAACGTGAATCCACACCACAGTGAGCAGCAAGTGCAACATTAGAGTTCAAACAAACAAAGACAACTGAAAGTCCTTTTCTCTGTTTCTCTGAGTGTTTTTTTCTTTTTTCTTTCTTGACACATCTCCGAGGTAGAGATTAGCCTATAATTACATGGGAGATCAGTGACAAGAGGAACACTGTACTTTAACAAGGCTTCACATTGCCAACGGCGGACTGATCGCCTGCTTTTAATCCTCGACCTCATTATCACCCCCTGGTCCGGCTGCAGCAGTAAATTAATCTATCTGCAAAGTGTCAAATCTTCTCACCTTCTTCCTGGTAATCACCCGAGGTGCAAATAAAACCAGGGAGCTGGGCTGACTCAGGGCCTACATCCCTCATCAACAAGATCCTCCAGCATCATAATTAAAAAACAATCGCCCGTTATTCAGTCGCTCATTAAGCCGATCAAATATTTATGTCTTTGTTAAGGTCATCTGCCCAGAACATGCAAGGATGCTGGACTAAGAAGTCATGGCATCCTGAAAATAAATATTCTAATAAAGAAGTGTAACATGGTAGCCAATTAAGCCAAATTCATACTGGCAACTCATCAAATGACAACCTGAAATATCACTCAGCTCGACACCTAGAAGAGACACGGTCATTAGCTAAACAAGTTCAGTATAATTATTCTTATAATATATACTCACACTACCAGTCAAGAGGTTTGTCACACAGAGATTTTCTACATTTACACGTTTCTCACTTAATATGAACTAAAATACACTCGATATTCTATGCTAACAAATAAATGTACTCACATTTGATGACGTTTATTAGCCAGAAATTGTCATATGTTTAATTCATCACTACAAAAAGTCACCTAATATGAAAATTATAATTATTAGAATATGGGTCACCAAACAAGTGTTAGATATTTAACAAGGTATTAAGTGATGGAACAGTTACCTAGTGCTGTCAAGGTCAGGCCAGTGGCGGGTTAATGCCACTGCATTTATGTTGCCTTATTTGTTCTTTTTGTTCAGGTTGTGGGATGCTTTTATTTTGATAAGCCCTCACGGCGGTGACAAGTGCATTTAAAGTTAAAGGAATTGGACTCTGCATCAACACACATGTAGTTAACAGGATGTCAGACATGCACTGTTACAGATTCTTTCATCTTATAAATGAAATTTGTTTTATTTTCATTTATGATTGTTCACTCAAAAGCTTTCCAGAGTTCAACAAGTATAAAAATCTGCAGTTTATGAAATAAATGGATTATTGGTAAAAACCTGTGGTGTGTAAAACTTTTGACTGGTAGTATATAGTCAAGATTGTTGAGGTGAATTCATACAAGGTACAATTACTAGTGCAAATAAAAAAATCCTATAATGCAGTGCGGAGCTACTGGTTACAGTCAAATCCATATGCAGCAGTTTCCCCATAAGGACTCTACATGTGCTTTACTTTTGTAATAAAATGATCTATCGGGAGGCATTACGGCTGATGTGAACACCTAGATAAATCCTACGAAATTCTACGAAATCCACAATACCTTCCAAACTACATTCATGCATTATTGAGAGAGAAAGGAAAGTATGTAATAGAGAGATCCTAAACCCATTCGCTCCCGTGAATTATTTATTAAATTCAAATAACAAATGGTATCATTTTCTTAAAATATCTCAATCATTTTTCAAAGACGCAGTGGTGTAAAACAATTTCTTTACACTTCCTCATTGTACACATACATCTTACATGTTCCCTGCATATTTTCAGTTAAATCCTTCAGTCCAAATAAAATTTCATTCACACACACTCATACACACACACACACACACACACACACACACACACACACACACACACACACACACAC
>JBBIGB010000001.1:10468950-10482540 GCA_037577075.1 Alestopetersius hilgendorfi | reverse complement strand
TTTAGTAATATATTTATGTTTAGGTTACTTTGTCACGATAGAGGTGATATTTCATGTTTTGGCCCTTGAATTTTGTTCAAAATAAAATGAACACATGAGAATTGCAACTGCTCATTTTTTGGGGGGAAAATTAGTCGTTTAGATTAATCGACTAATCGAAAAATTAGTCGGAAGATTAATCATTAGAAAATTAGTCATTAGTGGCAGCACTACTATACAGGGGTGCTCTTGGAACGTAAAGCCCCGCAAATAGCAGCGGTTTACTGTATATGTATATATATAGAGAGAGAGAAACAGTGAGAGCATTTCTTTTGATCTGGGAAGTTGTAAATTCCCTAGTAGGAAATTTCAGCTGGAGTACTCCTTGAAGTTTGGAAGGAGGATCCTCACCATGCCTGTCCAGAAAATCCAAGAACATCGGCAGAACTGAGGGCTGCAGTAAAGGTTGCTTGTTAGCACTTCTGTCTTATTTGTGTCTCATTAAATCAGACCTGCTTCTATTAGTGAACGTGTTACTGCTACCACATAACATGCTGTTATCAACTAGCATTGCTAACAATGGCTAATCTTCCTGACTTGGTACTGGAACACGGTCAGCTTGGGCGTGATGTTCTCAGCTCTGTCTTCTCACTTCCGAGGTAAATGGAACACAGTATTATTAAGTCAGTCATAACGAATGAGGTGGAAATGCAGTCTTGTTGTAATGCTGTCTTGATATAAAAACATGTTCTACAGGCAAGGCTGACCTCAGTACGTAACAGTAAGACATGCTCCTGAATACTGTGTGTTATTGTGTGACACCACACTGGTCAATTAAAACCTGATATTATTTATGCGCTGTTTGTGTAGAGGAACATAGAAATGCATGGAAGTCATTATAATTTAGTATTTTTTCAGGGTGAAGTTATTCACATCCCTCTCTCAGAAACCTCCACCCCGCACCCTGCTTTTAAAAGGTGGATTCACCCTTGAAGCCTAAGGCAGTACCTTCAAGTCAAGTCAAGAAAGTTTTATTGTCATAACTACCATATAGACACAGTAAACAATGTACCTCCAGGACCATTGTTCAACACAATAGCAGAACAGAACAGAACACAAGTGCACACAGGACAAAGAACAAGAGCAACAATACAACTAGACGAGACAACAGTCAGTGCAACTGACAACATCTACAGTGAGGATAATACAGTATTTTGTCAGGTAGAAACTGTATTGGCTTTCATACTAGGTAAAATGTTCTAAAAATGTTTTTCTTGCTTCATTCCAAATATACAACTGTAGTATGTCACTGTTCTATCTGTTCTATCATAAACTGTTTCCCTAGAGCAGACAACTGCAATGAAAAATAAAGTTAATTCAGCTACAGTGACTTGCAAAAGTATTCACCCCCTTGGCATTCTTATTCCTTTACAGCCTGGAATTTAAAAGGAATTTTGGAGGGTCTGTATTTTTTTATTTACACAACACAAAGACCACTTCGCAGATGCAAATTATTTTTTATTGTGAATAAGACAAAAAAAAAATAAGTGTGCATAACTATTCACCCCATCCCAGAATCAATGCTTTGTGCAGCCACTTTTGCAGTGATTACAGCAACAAGTCTCTTTGAGTACATCTCCACAAGCTTGGCACATCTAAATGGGTATTTTTGCCCATTTTTTGTGGCAAAATTGCTCCAGCTCCTTCAAGTTGGATGGGCTTGAAATCATCCCAGAGATTCTCAATTGGATTGAGGTCTGGACTTTGACATTCCAGGACATTTACCTGTTTCTCTTTAAACCACTGTTGCTTTTGTTGGAGTGTTGCTTTAGCAGTGTGTTTAGGGTCGTTGTCCTTCTAGAAGGTGAACCTCCCTCTCAGTCTCAAATCTCTGGAAGACTCAGATTTCCCTCAAGAATTTCTCAATATTTTGTGCCATCCATCTTTCCTTCAGTTCTGACCAGATTCCCAGTCCCTGTCGATGAAAAGCATCCCTATTGCACGATGACCCTGTGATGCTTCACTGTGGGAATGGTGTTCTCAGCATGATGAGAGGTGTTAGGTTTGTGCCAGATATAGTGTTGTCCTTGATGGCCAAAAAGTTCTATTTTAGTCTCATCTGACCACAGCGCCTTCTTACACATGTTTGGGGAGTCTCCAATACACCTTGTGGCAAATTTCAAATGGTCTGCCTTATACTCTTGGCCACTCTTCCATGAAGCCCAACTGTGTGCATTGTGGGACTTATAGTGGTCCTATGGACAGATATTCTCATCTCTTCAGTAGAACCGTCCGGGTCCTTCAGGATTATCTTTGGGCTCTTGGTTGCCTGGTTGCCCTCCTTTCCCAGTCTGTGAGTTTTGGTGGATGACCTTCTCTTGGCAAGAAAGATTATGGTGCCATAATCTTTCCATTTTCTAATAATGTAATGGTGCTCCTTGTGATGTTCTGTGTTTGTGATATTTATTTTATAACCCAATCCTGATCTCACAACTCTCTGTCTCTGACCTGTGTGAAGAGTTCCCCGGACTTCATGCCGTCACTTACTTGATGGTAGCCCTTACTTAGTGGTGTTGCACTGGTGTTGACTCTAGGAGCTATCAGAACTGTACAGTGTCAACATGAGATCCGATTTCATCAGCCCTCAACTTAATGATCAGTTTGGTACAATTTTTTTGTCTCAACTGGTGTGACAGCATCTTTACATCTGCTTTTTTATTTGACAGTAGTTTTATTTCTATTTTATTTTCTGACAGTAGCTTTATTTCTTCTTTTATATTTTGAATGTAGTTTTATTGCTGCTTTTTTGTTTCTGACAGTAGCTTTATTTCTTCTTTCATTTTTCGACAGTAGCTTTCTTTTTACTTCAATGTACTTCATTGTAATGACCTTTATAAAAGCTAATTCTACACCAGGATGACTAATGTACAAAAAATGGTCCAAAGTGGATCAAACTGGTTTTATTTGTACCAAGTTAAACTGGGAAATATCATCAATATTCATCTAGTTTTGAGACAAGATCAGCATGATAAAAACCGACATGAGAAGAAAGACAGAAAAATAGTTGTACCCTCAATAGCAACAGCCAATAATAGCCCTAATATATGTTCCACTATACTGAAAAACAGCTCTAGCTCCATGCATATGTATGTGTGTTAACAGACAGGGTGTTTGTGATTCTTCACTAAGGCTACAGCCAGCCAGCGATGATGAGTATTGACAAGAGGGCTAAACACGCGGTGCAGCGTCTACGCACAGGCTAATTAATCAAGCACACATCGCATGCAATCACAGCTCCAACCCTATACAGGATGCTCACGGCTCTCCTGGCAACCGCACTGCTCTCTTCCCCCTGACCCTCCAGGCTAGAGGTTCAGACACTACAAATGCTAGTCTGCTGCACATATGTGTTTCTGCATACTGTATATATGTTGCCAGAATCAAATGAGCTTAAAAACAAGCTTATTTTCACAAATATTTCACAGTCACACTTATACAGACTCTGGCTTACTAGTCTCATTCCACATGAAGTGTCTGTGTAGGTTCAGAGACCATAATAATTAGGTTTTTCTTGTCGTTGTAAAAAAAAAATGTGGCCATGTGTGTTGTTTTTCTTTAATTTTATACTTAAATTCAAAATACCAGATGCCTTTTGTGTAGTGTGGAAATGGCATGAGGAACAGAACAATAGAAATGGTCCAAAACATCTTGGGGAAAAAATCTGTTTTCATAAACATACATTGACAATATTTTTCCTCTTTTTAAAGTGACTTTTTTGAGATAGAAGATTTTGTTCCAACAGTGATATTTATAGTAAAAGCATCTGACTGACTTCATCTCTTTAGGGGAAGGTGTCAGAATGCTACTTATCAATACATTTAAATAAATGTCCCTATATTTTTATTTGTCAGTTGAATATGGATATGCACAGACTATATTTTACAGGAAGGCAACAAGTAAAATGCTTCTGTTATAAATATTTTACATGTTAGTGGGTTCTCTGTTCCTTCGATAATTTTAAAGAAACATGTCAAAATGGTTGTCTGTGGTCATGGACAGTAGGTTCCTGCTCTGGCATAAAAAGTTTAGGTTGAAAAATGCTGGAGAATTCCATCAATGACTCTAGCTTTTCATAACACTATAAAGATTTGACTAGATATATCTTCTAGGACTTTTAGGACTTCAGATAATGGACCATGATAGGAGTTTAGATAATGAAACATAACAGGAGTTTAGAAAACGGAACATGGTATGGCTTTAAAGAATGGCACTTGAAAGTTTTAGATAATAGAACACGGAAGGAGTTTAGATAATGGGATATGGTTTGAGTTTAGATTATGAATATGGTTGAAGGTTAGGTTATGGAATGTGGTACGCATCTGGATAGTGGAGCATTTTTGGAGTTTGGATAATAGAACATTGTTAGATTAAGAAACATGGTAGGCTTTTAGATAATGGAACATGAAAGGAGTGTAGATGATGGAACATGGCAGGAGTTTAGAGACTGGAATTTGGTTTGAGTTTAGATCATGGAACATGGTAGGCTTTTAAATAGTGGACTATGTTGAGAGTTTAGATATTGGAATATGGTGGGAGTTTAGATACTAGAACATGAAATGAGTGTAGATAATGGAACAGCGTATGACTTTAGACACTGCAACCTGAAAGGAGTATAGATAATGGAGCATGGTAGGAGATTAGATACTGAGACATGGTATTAGATTGGATTAGGGAACATGCTAGGCTTTTAGATACTGGAACACAGTATAATGGTATAAGGTAGAATAATGCAATGAATTGTAAATTACACTAGAAAAAGGAGTGAAAAAGGTACGTTGAAATTAATTGGTGTATGAACTACTGAGATTAGAACTTGCCAGCAAATAAGGTGAGAGTCTATTTTTGGTTTCCACGAGTCAGGGAGTATTCTTGAAAGGAAAGTGTGTGAGTGACAAACTTGGGTAGGTGCCAAAAAGAACTGAGAGAAAAGGGAAAAGAAAATAAGTTGGAGAAACATTTGAGCTTTCGTCAAATAACCTCCCCCCTCCTCCTCTCCTACTCCAAAAGCTACAACAAGCTGCTATGACCAGTAAGGTTTTTTTCTTTCTTTTTTTTTTCTCCAGGCCCTCGATTGAAAGAGCCGCCGCGAAGAGGACCCCCTGCTAGCCTGCGGCGCAGAATTTAGGAGAAAGCCAAAGAAATCAATTCCTTTCCTTCTGACGGCTTTGAAAGTTGCTGCTGGGTGAGGAGCGAAGGGATGCCTCCGATCCCACAAGGCTCTCTTCTCTCCAGCACAAAAAAGGTGAAATGACAGGTATATCTTCAGGTTTGTATCTCGCTTCTCTTACAAACCGCACAATAAATAAAAACAAGAGAGCAAAGGTACTGTCTGCCCTTTGATTTCAGTCTCAATTTGATGCCAGCACCTGGCAAAGGGAGGGGTGGAGGAAAAAAAAAAAACTTCCACGAGCACCAGCTAAATCCCATCTGCGACAGATGGGTGAGGAGTCAGAACAGAGCAGAACAGACTGCGGTGGAAGTCGAGTCTAGTTAGTCATTCAAGATCTTTCCATTCACCAACGACTAACGACTACTCCACCCCAATAATTACCACTGCAAAACTCTGCGGCCCAAATTAATAAAAGGACATGTGTAATGTGCCCTCATAGCTCAACAGTTAGTTCAATTACGGCCTGTCCAGGCAGATGATGTGCCGTCGTTGGGAGAGTAATGACTTTGACATGAGCGCGTAGTCATTACTAAACCGACTACATTATCTTAGGAGCTCCTGTGTGATTAGCTCTGTCCACTCAGATGACAACAGCCCCTCTCAGTCGGAGAGATCACTCAAACGTAGTATTTAAATCGTACCTAATTACCCAAAATACCACCGGACAGGATGATCCCTCAAAAGAGACAGGGCTTATTACATTGAACAGCTTTGATTGAGATTTTTTTAGGCCTAGATTTGACACAAAGACCTTCTACTAATGAAGCTCCACAGACCTCCGACTCACATCGATGCACGAGGGAACTTTTACGCATTCGATAATAACGAAAATTTCGTTCCCGATAAACACTTGGTTGGTACGATACCGCATGCAGAACCATTTTAGAATAGAAGCTGTGAATTTTTATCGCCACAAATTAAGGTGTTTATTACACGTTCTTACTTGTTATCAACATGTTTTGCATGTGTCGGTTGTTACTTGCCTGCGATCAGAGTTCAGGCAGATCATTACCGAGACGATCTGGGTGCATTTGCATAATCTCCAAAGTAATTATGAGCTTGACTTCTTCTGTAATCTCTCTCGGTTTCACTGATTTTTTTTTAAAGCAATGCATATTTTGACGTCAAATGTGCTAAAAAAATGTAACACTCGAATCTGCAGAGGTTTTCACGTTCCCTTAATTCTCCAACAAACAGCTAAATTTGTCAACACGCCGAAAGTCTGATTCCTTTGAGGTAATGCATAACGATGAATATATGAACGATGAATATGGATAAGAGCTTTTAGACCGTTTGGCACCTGCAAAACATTACAGTGTTTATTTAGCGTATAGGAAAGGTGTCATGAAAAAATGTTGATGGTTTAGGGTTACTCGATATGCAAAAAGAAATTAATATAAATCTCAACATTTTTTTGTTTCTTTAAAAATGATACACACACACCTCTTGTAGTCCTGTCCTGCTGTTATTTCTGGTTTTGTTCTTTGTGTTGCACCATGATCCTGGAGGAACGTCGTGGTCCTGGAGGAACGTCGTGGTCCTGGAGGAACATTGTGGCTGAAGGAAAATAAAAACCAACTTGACTTCACTTGACTTGATATTCACTCATTTGAATGACAGCTTGATTTTCCTACTTTGGTGAAAATAACAGATTTTTCATCAAATAATGAATTAATTGTGTTTTATCAGGAGGAAGCAGAACAGTTTCTGAGCTTTAAAAAAATATATATATATATACACATACAAAAACAAGAGAGGGACAGCAAAGAGAAAGACAGAAAAACCCTACGTGCTCTGGCACGTAACACATACTTATGTATGGATCTTTTCAGTACCTTTTTGATGAAAATGTGCACAAGCAAATGGGAACACACACCTCTTGCAGTCCTGTCCTGCACTTGTGCAATCTTTTGTTACTTCTTTTCTTTGTGTTGCACCAAGATCCTGGAGGAACATTGTGGTTTTATAGAAACACTGTGGTTTTAGAGGAACGTTGTGGTCCTGGAGGAACATTGTTCACTCAACCAGAAACCAAACAACACAAACAGCCAATTATGTTATGTTCATTAATAGACACCTATTTTTACTAATATCAGTGTTCAGAGAACTAACGAAACAAAAATATCCTGTAATTTATATATAATATTTCATCAATCACTTGTTCCATGTCATCAGCTATTAATGTTTTAATCCAGCAGCAGAACCTGTTGGCTAATAAGACGAACATTCATCTCAGCCCGGCTTCAGGCATTTGCATTATTTGACTAACATTTGTCCAGGCATGCGCCCCTCGTTACCTTTTTTGCGACGTGTACGAATGTCACAAAGCGCGAGTCGCTGACGCTGCAAATGTCAATTACCATATTTCCCTTGACATTTCAGGCTAATAGCTGACATGCAGCAGGTGTAATAAGCATCATTACATTTTAGATGGCCCGGGACGCATCAACACACAAATGTGAGCCCTTCTGTAAGACGAGAGCCCCGTTATGTCTACAGCATATTTCATTGTCAATTTGAGGAGCCACAATGATGAGAAACGGCTTTGTTAATGCAATGGACGCTCTTGGCATTTCAAAAAGCACTCAGCTCTCTTGATTACCTCATTTAGTCTTATTACTTAGGGGTCTTATTTACTTCTCCATTCATAAAGTGTAGTCCCACATACTTAATGGAGTAGACTGGTAGTCAGGCAGACTCTGTCTTTGTCTTTTAGCCATGTTTAAGACAAATAGAGGCAAAGTAAGGAACGGAACTAGATTTGATGACGGAAAAGGCATCCGACACATATTCCTCACATTTTTAATTTATATGACCATAAGGCATGTAGGGTAGGTCTCTACATGGAAAACAATCTAAAACCATTATTCTGATTTCAGGTCATGTTATGTCAATAGAGATGTAGCAGCTGAGATAGCACAGTGTGAAACGCTTGTCCTCTCAGTGTTGCAGATTGGGGTTCCCTGTCCCTGTCTGGTCAAGCCCACCGCACTACAATATTAAAGTTCATGGGCATAAGAGTGTAAATGTAGAGCGTCAGTTATTTATTACTTTAATTTTATGTACAGCACTGTGGAAAAGAGCTAATTTCTTCACATTTTGCCTCCAAAGATCCAGATTATTTTAATGCAGTCTTCAGGAACAGTTCTCCAGGCATCCTGAAGCACTTTCCATGGCTCTCATTTTCAGTCCAGTCCCTGAACCTGACCAGCTACAGAGGGATTTTTTAATTAAGCCACACAGTGACCTACAAATTATCCATTCAAGCGTAACAAAGCACAGCTAACTTAAGGTCTGAACCACTGAAGAAACAGGTGCAGCTGATTCCAGATGATCAGGCAGTGATCAGTATACTGGTGGTGCTGAATGAACTCCTTTATCTAGGAACCTTGTATCTTTAGGCACTTTGTAGTCTGTGACAGTAGAACATTTGTTCCCATTTCTTTCATTTAATCTACTCAATACGCCAAAGATAAGACAGTTTGACAGGCATAAAATAGTGTTTTTGCACTAACAAGGTCATTCAATGCAAAATTTAAAGAAATGAGGGGAGGCTCGAGATAGCACTGTATGTACAAAAATGAATTTAAATAAATTTTTGTTGTTTTAAAATATTGGCCATATCCACCTCCTGACAACAGGAACCTTATCAGGTCAGTCTATGTGCAACAAGCAAGTACAAACTGGACTGTTGCAGTCAGGGTTGGTGTTATTTAAAGGAAAATGAGAAAAATAGAAGCCAAATATGAAATCTCTTCAAGCCAGTAAATAGGAAACGTGTTACATGACTGCTGTGCACAATAGAGTGGAAACAACAGTGATGACAAATCCCTGGTTTAGCATGTTAGTCATACAGTGGACTGTGGCTTAGATCCATTAATGTTACTCTAAATTAATGCCAGTTCTTCAAGTATGACCTGTGATGTTAACTGTAAGTTAAACTGACCTCTGAACAAAGGTAATGGCTATGAAACAGGGGCTCATATTTTCAGACCAAAGGTGCATCTATACCCCAGTGTGAATCCTGTGTCCCTACATACAGGGGTGTTTACACACCTTCCCTTTCTATTATGTGCCTTTGTTTTGATTGATAAAAAATTGAGGCAATTTTTGGTGGACTAAACAAGGAGAAAGTCATCTAAAAAATAATCTGAACAGGCTATTTTTTCAGATTATATAACGACTAATATGCCACCTCTAAAGAAGCATAATCATCCTATTTGCTATTTGGAAAAATACAGGCACACTGTTAATAGCCATGTGCCTGTAAATCATAAATATTTCACTTTTCCTCCAAATTTAACAAAACGACTTATTTAGAGAATTGCAACAAAAAAGTAGCTTAGGAGAAAAAAAGGTGTGCCGATTATCCAAACAAATATTAAGCCTGTCCTTGGAGTAAAAAATGATCTTTAATGGGGAACCACCACTGACAGTTCGGTGATGGGAGGAAAGGAACTTCAGGGCTTACAAGTTTACTGCACACAAAATGAAGAAAATTTATATTTATTTTGATATTTAGGTGAAGTGGAACAGCGTCTGAAAGTTGCTGGGTGAAGATAAAAAAAGACAAATCGGTGCTGACAGAAAAAATTAAGTGTTTATTTTCGACCTGCTGGGCAAACGAAAACAGTTCTTTTTTTCTTCTGTTCGTTTCAAGTGCTTTTATCTGAACTCACCAAGAAAGTCAAGAATCCACCCCACTGTGCATCTCAGCACAGACAGGCGTGATGTGAAATCTGGAACATCATGGAAAACACAATTATGAATAAGATAACAGGGACCATAGTTTTCACAAATGTTTTTCTTTTAAACTCCATATAAATACATCAAAATGCTTATTATGTAAATTTATTTCCTTAAAGGACCATAGTCTATATTTTTATTGATTTTAATGAAACCTTGAGGCTTGTGTGGATTTTAATGGATTAATAATTAATAACGTATTTTACATCCAGCCTCTCTTCATACCATTAGGAGTCATATATACAGTATATGTAAATGACCTTAGTTCTGATTGATTTCTTTATGTTGTGCTTTAACTCAACAAGCTGTGCCTCATTCAAAACCACTACATGTGAAAGGGCAGCTTGTTGTAGGCTGAATAGGCAGATTTGATTGAAAGAACTTCTGTTGTATTGAACTTTCAGCTGCATAACACACATGAAGTTCTATAATCTGTATCTGTAATCACCCAAATGAGGATGGGTTCCCTGATTGAGTCTGGTTCCTCTCAAGGTTTCTTCCTATTGCCATCTTAGGGAGTTTTTCCTTGCCACTGTCGCCGTCACTCTTGGCTTGCGCATCAGAGGCATTTCATTCACACACATTTACACACACATTTACTTCACATTTATTTCATTTTGTAAAGCTGTTTTGTGACAATGACCATTGTTAAAAACACTATATAAATAAAATTGAATTGAATTGAATTGATGTGGTGACATCACAAAAACCACACATTCAAAACAAACACAATTTAATTTATGTACCTTGTCGTCTTGAGAGTAAGTGGATATGTCTTAAAATTACAGCAATGTTAAATAATTAAAATGCAAAAAAAATCATAATATGGGCCCTTTAAATCAAGGTTAAATATCTTAAACATTTTGGCAAAATGTCTCTGGAAAGTCCAGACATCTGGCAGGGTAGAACTTATTGCTCCCCACCAGTCACTCACTGTTAGAGTGAAGCCTGCTTAGAAGCTAATCAGATCTTCTGAGACGATGTTCAGTCCAGCGTCTTCCGTTCCTTCACAATAATTTTGCTGTAACTGGATGAACAGGCCATCCATGGCACAATGGCACACAAAATAGGCCTCTCAATTACTTTCCTACTGGGACTCACAGGCACAGAAAACCGCATTAGACTGCAAACAGACGACTGTTCACATGAAAGGCAACTTTGGGGATGTTTGAATATGAAGAAATAAACACTTAGTTTGCCACAATTGCGTTAGCAGGGCCTGTAATTGACAGGACAGGGCAGGGCTGGCCGCGGGCTGAGAGCCTATAACAGCCAGTCACCTTTTAATGCATGCTGCGTTATGTACACTTCGCCAAATATTAACGAGGTTATGCCATGCCAAGGTCGTTTGGAATATCAGCGGAGAATCTGGGTTCATTTAAGTACAAGTGGTCTGTTGTTTTCAGTGGTGGGGAAAAGTCGATACACACCCCTCTTAGCTGGTGGAGCTTCACAAACCATAAAACGTGACCGGATCAATAGTTCACAGAGAAAATGGCTCACAAGGTCAACTGCGCAGCACCGAACGGGACAAAATCATAAAACTGGCATCATGGAAAAGCTGGATCAGTTCAGCTGACCAGCAGGGTATGAGTGACCACCCCAGATACTGGAGTTCAAAGAAATGGGCTCTTTCCATAGACAAGTTGGACCACAGAAGAAGGGTCAAAATCCTTCTTCCCATCTTCTTTATGGCCACATGAACTGCATCCTCACCACAGATTACCACCAAATATTCCCACACTTGTGACGGCGGTGCTCTTAAACAAGACCATGCCGTGCGCATCCTAATGCCAAATTCAGCTCTTCTCCTGCAGAAGCGTGTGGCGTCTGCGTTCGCGTGACAGTATTGTTGGTATGCGTAGAGCAGCCCCATGCCTTCGCTAACATGCGCCTGTTATTACGGCCCGCCTGTCAGGACCGAAAACACTCTGCCCTGCTCTGCTTTCTCTAGTGGTTGTGATGTCGGGACGAACCCTTTAATAAAAGTCTGTCTTTAAGGCAGGGAGAGAGAGAACAACAGCCTCTCCTGCATGAGTTATTCAATATTAATGCCCTTCAGCATCAGAAAACACAGTCTATTGTAAACACTGAGCTGAACTTAAACAAAAAAGTGGACATTCCTCTATACTGTTAAACAGTGACTACTGACCACGAATGAAGAAGCATTAGCAAGCAGCTCGGGACTGAAACTCTTCAGAATAGTGATGGCGGAATAAAAGCGCACTTACTGGCATGGATGCTAAATGAAATGTCTGTATGAATATATATATGCTGATGTGTTAGAGACAGCATGAAATCACCCTTTCTTTTTTGATGCTGAGTATCAGACGGGATGTTAGTACTCTGACATAAAAAAATGTATACGAAGTTTTATAATTAGAGTTCATAATTATATATATTATATATAATTTATAATTAGAGTTTTATAATCACACAGTGTGAAAGTGTGGTATTTTAGACTCCACTTCAGTGCTTCTTGCTGATGCTGCCATACATATATATATGTGTATATATACATACAGTAACCCCCGGTTTCATGCGGATCAGGAGTCGCGGAATGAGTCTCACATGGATTTTTTCTGAGAACCGAACTGATAGCTGTACGCGGAAATCCACGCCAAAAACGAGGAAACTGCAAATATTCTCCTCATTTTTTGTTTTTGCTTTTTTCATGGCAATATGTTTTTTTTTTTTGCATTTTAGTTCTAAATTGTTAAGACAATTCTAAATTACTAATAACATAAATAGTACTTCAAATATAAATTCAGCAGAATTTCCAGTAACTGGCTGCTGCCCTCCTGTTCTCCTGTTTTCATTTTGTTCATCTAAAAGCCCTAAGATCCCGCCCAAATACCCTGCACCTTCTGGCAATGCACCTCAGCACAAGAAAATGTGTAAGACACTCCAGGAGAAGGTTAAAATACCTGATATGCTCAGCAAAAGAAATATCTTTGCAGCTGTAGCACGCCATTATGGTATCAGCTTCTCGGGCCGACGTCCGCGAACCGGACAGCCGTTCTGGTCTTTTTCAGAACGCACTGATTTCCAGTCCACCCCTGTATACGGGTTTACCTTTACATTTTTGCTAAGGGTAATGCATTAAGCTGAATATAAAATATATTTAAAATGTTTCGGATTCAGTCATTTTTTTCTTAGATCTTCTGCCTTTCTTAAAGCTCTGTAGTTTTATTACTGTTAATAAAAGTGGCTGTTGAGCTGAGTCGCTGTCCAGTGTCTGCTTTAAATGACGGGTCACTTCAAAACCACTCCTCCTGAAGTGCCTGATTAAGATGTGCTACGGAATGAACAGTAAATTATTGAACTATTGAATAATTTTACTGGACTTTAATTACTAAAAAATACACAATTGTTACTGGATTAACCCACTTATACAAAAGGAAACGACAGCGTCATCAAAGAAAACTCCCGTGCATGAATTACAGTGCAGTTTGTACAGCGGTAATATCGGTATTTACATTCTAGCACTGCAGGAGTTCGGTGTAAATTGTACAGTACTGATTTATCTTTACATTTTTGTTAAGGGTAATGTATTGAGTTTAAATGAAATTAAAGGGTTTTGGGAGCATATTTGGTTTTTCACTATACCTGGGTGCTCTTGGAACTTTCATGGG
>JBBIGB010000001.1:10399500-10409536 GCA_037577075.1 Alestopetersius hilgendorfi | reverse complement strand
ATCCAATGTCTGTGTGCAGGTGAACACCTGTTTCCTGTTTAAATACCTGTGGTGACGTCATCTCATAGACCTCGTGATGTCACGTGATCTGGTGCGTGTGACAATATGTGTGTGTGTGTGTGTGGGTGTGTGTGTGTGTGTGTGTGTGTACAGTATTGTGCAAAAGTCTTGATCCAACCCACAATACCATCTGGAAAGTGTCCAATTGGCAATGTCTTCATTTTCAGCAACGATCTCAAACACACTGTCAATACAGTCAAAGCACCTCCATGGAATAAAACATGATGGAACTCTATCAGTCATGGATCGGCCTCCCCAAAGCCCAGATCTCAGCATTATTGAAGCAGTCTTGGATGAGTGTGTGTGGGTATGTGCATGAATGTGTGTGTATGTGGAATAAAAATGTTTTTTTGAATAGAGATTACACATTTTTACATATTTAATTTTTTAACATATTTATGAATTGCTAGGCATGGGTGTGTGTGTATTTGTGAAGGGATTGTGAGGAGGAGAGTGTGGTGTACGGTGAGCTGTGTCTCTGCAGATTCTACACGCAGGCTGTGGTGAATGAGAGTGATCTGCACTCATAAATCATTTCTGCAGGACAGTGGGAGGCCGCCAAGCACTGAGCATCGCTCATGTTCTGCAGAGGCCATCACACACACACAGCCACACACACACACACACACACACACTCATTCCACACACTCCACTCAACACATGCACTACATTTTGTACTGAGCAAATACTAAGAAATCAACACTTATGAACATGCTTCTGTCTTAAATAAATAACCAAACATCTCCCAGAATCAGGTGTAAATCTGCACATCCCGCGGTTCCTGCTCTCTCAACTGGTCTGGTGCTATAATTCCAAGCAGGTGCCGTTGAGGGAACATGGAGGAATTCGAAACACAAACGCAGTTAAACAGCCGAATGTGAAATGCACAACTCCAGGGGGAGCAAAACCTTCAGCTGAACTTCATCTCCACTGCACCATGCATTTTACATGCTGCAGCTCCATCACAAAATGACTGGAAGCCCCTCTCATGAATAAAGATCTCCAGCACTTCAGAGTATGAATTGCAGCTGGCCTCAATTAGCAGCTATCACAGTGAATTTCCCACAGACTCACACAGCTGGAGGGATGCGAGAACACGGGGATCGGATCGCCTCAGTGTGGTTTCCACTCATTTCTGCATTTTCAGAGGCGAGCAGGTGACCGTGTACCATTATAAAGAGGCGACCTGGTGAGACCAACTGAACTACAAAACAGAAGAAGACAGTGAAGATCTGAGACCCATGACGCCAACTGTCCAATGAAAAAATAGTTATGTCTTTACACAAACAACAAGTAGCACTGATGCAGTCTTACTATGAAAAGCTGGTCTAACACTACGAGACACGTATCACATTTTAATGAAATTTGAAACATGCCACTCATTCCTAAACACAGACATGGAGATTTAGCTGCAAAACAAGCTCACTTTGCACAAAAATGAATGATTTACCAAATCTCCACTTACCACAGACCAGCTCTACTTATTTCACAGTATTTTTTTTTTGTTTGTTGAGCCAGTGACCTATGTGTGAATCAGTCAAATATAATAAAGTAGATCTAACTTGAGGCCTGAACCGGTGAAGAAACGGGTGCAGATGATTCCAGATGATCAGGCAGTGATCAGTATACTGGTGGTGCTGAATGCGGAGTGGTTGAAACACCTTTATCTGGGCACCTTGTATATTTAGGCTCTTTACAACCTGTTACAATAAAACATTTGTTCCCATTTCTTTCATTAAATTTATTCAACCTGCCAAAGATAAGACAGATTGACAGAGAGAAAATATTATTTTTGATTCAAAATATAAAGAAATTAGCGGTGACTCAAGACTTTTGCACAGTTCTTTAGATGGCGAAAATGTACAGGATGTCTTCTGCAAAACAAGACAGTGTAGCTTACACTGAATGGATTTAAATTATCATACAATATCTCATCTGCTACTAATGTGCACAAACGTGTTGATTGAAGATTTAGATTTTTTCACTTGTTTCAATAAATTACAAGGCTGAAATATCAGTTAATGTCATTTATGCTTCTATCAAAAGGCCCTAAACAGCTCTAGCCATGTAATCTATGGAAAACAGCTTTAGTGCTAAAATATATGAAGGCACTGTGCCGGCTTCTCCACTTCTACTGTGTGAACAGTTTTAATTTGTTCCACATTTCCATGTGACACATACATATGTGAAGGGTGTGGGTTTTTTCCCCCTTGTTCTTGGGAATCAGCAGGATCCGGACTCGGTGAAAGACTAGAACGGCTCTCAGTGTGAAGCCACCGCTCATGATTGAGATGGATCAAAAGCACTTCTGAGACACTCACCTCTACAGCTTTGAGCTTAAACCATACGGTCTGTGTAAAATAAAATGCAATAATCCCAATAAATCTTACATTTTTCCTCTTACACCCTGGGTACTTGATTACAAGTACCAAAAACAGCGATGATTTTTACATGACCATTTACTAGCCCCTTTTCTCTTTCCAATTAAAACATGCCATTTTTGTTACTGTCCCCTGAAGACAAATGGCTGTGCATTAACTCAGGAACCAGATTCAAACACTCCTTATAACTTCAGCATGCAGTACTGTACAAAAGTCTTAATCCACCCCTCATTTTTTCATATTTTGCTTTGAATCACCTTGTTGTTGCACTATACTATTTGATACCTATTCAGACATCTTTGGCATATTAAGTAGATTAAATGAATGAAATGGGAACAGATGTTTTACTGAAACAAGCTGCAAATTGCCTAAAGATACAATGAGCCTAGATAAAGGTGTTCCAACCACTCAGCATTCAGCACCACCAGTATACTGATCACCGCCTGATCATCTGGAATCATCTGCACCCATTTATTCACTGGTTCAGGTCTTAAGTTTGATGTGCTTTGTTATGCTTGAATGATTCCAATGTAGGTCACTTTGTGGCTTTACAAAAAAAAATCCTCTGGAACTGGTCAGGTTCAGGGACTGGACAGAAAATGAGAGTCTTTGAAAGTCCTTCAGGATGCCTGGAGAACTGTTCCTCAAGGCACCATTTAAAATATAAGAAAGTCTGGATCTTTGGAAGCAAAATATGAAGAAATGAGTCAGGGGCTCAAGAATTTTGCTAAGCAATATGTATGGGAAAAGTAATGTACTATAATTATGTAATTCTGTCATTGTGTGACATTTAGACTTTAAATTGTTAAAGTACCTTTAGTTTAACTGTGTTCTTGCCACGACAGCGTTTCACCAAGAAGACCAGAGGATGAGTTCTTTCTATTTCTGTTGGGTTCTGCTCTATCTGCTGCTCTTTTCCATGAAGGGAAGGTGGGGGGGTGTGTTCTCCCGCCACCCTCCATAATTACCTCACACTCTGGCTCTGCCGACGGGAAACCCAAGGCCATAATCAATTAGCAATCAGCGGTTGAGCCAGGAGGAGCGAGAGCCCGGCTGCCCCAGAGCGTCGACACAAATTTAGGGGCTCGTCCGAGGCCCTGTTTTCCTCAGGCCAGGGCAGCGCTATAAAAACAGCTCAGTTTATGAAATGTGGTCAGCAGGATCACTTCAGTCTGGCTAGTGTTAAGCCTGACCGCCAAACAAATTGGAAAACTGCTGTTTGAAGTTCCAGAGAAGGGCAACAGCATAGCAAAGTGTTTTTTTCCTGGGTCCATCATGGCATAAAACCATGCACAAAACTAAAGGAGAGTCTGAGTGCTGTGGTAATACTTTTTTCTCTCCAGTTTAAATGAATATTTCAAAGTAATTTTCTTCAAAAGAGCATTTTCATAAATTGATTATGCCAGAAATAATGGACACAAACTGTAAACAGTCTCTGAATTTAACCGTAACACTATAAATTCCTAAAAATAGTAAATCAACAATAGAATTTTGTACTCATAATGCACAACTTTCACTGTAAAAGAAGATTACTGCACTAGAACAACCCTACAAATAGTTAAATATATTTCATTTGTAATGGGTACAAAAATGTGAATGTGAATTAGGTATGTGTGTGTCACATGTGATCTCATTTTTCCACATGGGAACACCTTTTTCCTGTAATAAAATAACATGAAATGTGCAAAACACCCAAAGTGTATTTTTTTCCTCTCCTGTGAGGGAGAGAGTACACATCTAGATACTGTTCTGTATTAAGACTCCTAAAACTAAAACTGAATGTAAAATCAATTAAAAATACATTTCATTTAAAATTAACACATGAATATTATACATTACTAACAAATCTAACCCATACTTTATTTGTAAGAAGGGTAATGAGGCTATAAGAAGGCCTGCAGGTTAATGACAGATAAATACATTTAAACTCCTGTCACAATGAAGTACTATATTTTTCCTACTGAATATTTTTGGTTTTTGTAGCTTTAGCAAAAAACTATACCCTTTTTGCTGTTTTCTTTGTTTCTACTTATAGCACCAAATTCCCAGACAGAGATTAAGCCTAGTCCTGGATTACATAGTGCTGTGAACAGTTTTTGGAAAATCAGAACATACCCACACTGCCCCTAGTGGTGATAAAAAGGTACCAAACAGAGGTAGCTGTTTCATGCTGTTCCACAAGAGGACAGCATTTCCTTATTAATACTGATACCTTCATGTTTTCACCCTGAACTGAGCAGGACTACATATCCGGATTCACACAGCAGAGAACATCTCTGTACCTACACAAAAGCAGAACAGACATAAAGAATATTATCCAAGCCACAATACACCAACTAGGTCTGAGAAAACCAATGTGCATGTAAACCTGGCCTAGTGGATAGGGTGTTGCCCTTTTGATCAAAAAGTCATGGGTTTGAGTCCCAGGACTGCTCATGGTACCACTAAGGTGCCCTTGAGCAAGGTACCGTCCCTACACACTGCTCCCTGGACACCCCCTCCCGTTGATAGGAGCCCACTGCTTCACTTGGTGAACAGGTTAAATACAAAGGAATTTCACATGTGCTTGTGCTGTGTTTGCGCATGACCGTAAGGGACTTCTTTACTTTACTTACGGTTAATGTCTTAATACAAAACTCCTTAGTCCACTCATCATTCAGCTGAATAACTTATACTGAGTTATAATTATGACTGGGCAAAAATGCCTTATCCATGATCTGAGCCACAAGTGTACAAATAGATTTTTTGGGGGGGTTGGTTTTTCAGACTTGGCTTGAGCTGATTAAGCCTGGTCCTGAATTGAGCCTCCACACTAAAAGTAAAATGCATTCCAGTACTATGACAATAATATACCTCCAATGTGAAAATACATTTCAGATTTATACACATAATGAGACTGGACCCTTATTAATGGATACATCCATTATCCGAGCCACCAAGGTGCATGAGGGTTGTGGAGTTTATTCTAGTGGTCAGGGCTACAGTACTTCATTCATTTATTCATTCATTCATTCCTTTACACACACACACACACACACACACACACACACACACACACACACACACACACACGCACACAAATTGATCATCTCCAGTAGAGAGATGCAGGTGTTTGGACTGTGAGATCAAACTGGAAAACCCAATGAAAACACAAACAAGGAGAGAACACATACACACATAGAGAACAGTGAACCAGAACCCAACAGCACCATCTCTGCCATCAAGTTAATTATACACCTAGGACTGTTTTCCCAAACAGTGATTTTTTCTATAACGGATACTGAATTGAAAATTTCCATAGTAAATGAAATATAGGCCATGACTCGGCTTAATCCTTGTCTGGGAAAGTGCTCCCTAGACTTTAAAGGGTAAAACTGTAGAGTGACCTCAGAGAAGAACGAAGAACAGGCAAACATGTATTTTTACATTTTTATTAAACAATTTCTCTGTGAGTATGGGGGCTTAATCCAGTATGGACTTCTGAAAGAACTGCAGGGTTTGTGAGGCATTTTATCTCAGGCGTGCAGCAGCTGCCCAGTGAAGGCCGGATTTCTGTCTCTGATCAGAGCTGCTGTAATTTCTGACAGCTTCTCCACAGATCTCTCCCACAGCTCAGGAACCTGAAACAACAAACACACCAATACACACTAAGTACCCAGTCATAAAAGTTGACCCTTAAGTCCGCCTTTAATGTTCAGGGTCAATTTGACCCCATTCATCGTTTACTGTCTCCAAATAAATAATTGACATAATTTTGTTGCTTCATATTAAATTACTTTTCATAATTTATAGGTCACATGACATGGAGGGTAACATATTTTCCACCAGAACTTTGATATTTCCGGCTGTGGAGGCTTTATTACATTTTATTAGATATTCAATTTCAAATGTTTTCTGGAGGTTTAAATTGCTGATCAAACTGACTCCAAGTATAAAGGATGCAAGTACATTTGAACCATAACATGATGGTTAAGTGAGATATTAGACTCATGTCACAGGGGCTACAAGCCACAGAGAACAGAAACACACAGAACTCAGATGACCACACAGGCTCACAGAAAGGTTGAAGGAGTCGACAGGAACCACCCAGTCACTGTGAGAAAGCAGCTTCAATAAACGAAGTGATCCAGAATCAGTTTTATTGCATAATCTGGCCTAGGGTTCATTACAGTAACACAGATGTTTGATATTTAGCTTTAACAGCACTAGAGAAATATCAGCTATGGTCCTTTTAAGCCCTTAATGGAAAAGATGCTTTGTTTGATGCTTTCGCCGCATTCTTTACGATTTACAGGCCATGATATTAGGCAGCAAAGATGAAACCGCACTAGACAGCAGAGCGCTTTTATTCGTTTAGTCAGAGCTCCACTTTCTTGAAAAGGCCTGCCCTCCTATTGCGGCCTTCTGGTTTCACGTTTCCCTCGCGTCTTTTGTCTAGTCTTCTTTTTATGAGGCGTGCATGTTTTTAATGGCTAGTCATTGTGCTTTTCTTGTGCTTTTGCACAAGCTGCTAATTGGCATCCAACAATCGACGGCCATCCAAGCCTCTCAGCTTCTAATTCATCACCTGAATTGCTTTAGTGCATGGAAAGAAAAGAAAAAATGTAGAAATTGAACGGAACATCCATTTGGATTTGCTATTAGAGTTTCCACATAAAATACTTCTGCTTCTCAGCGTCATTTGAACTCAAAAGACACACTGCATTCAAGTCACTTCCATTTAGGAATAAACTGCTTCATGCTGTCAGGGTTTATTTTAAATACATTCCGATTGTGTGACGCTTCACCGGCTGAGCAGAAACCCCACTTTGGATACTAATATTTGAAATGGAAACAAACGATTCGATTCCTAACAACATACAGTATCCGGAGTGTGAGGATTTCTGCATCTATGAAAAGTGCAGTTTTATACGTCTTTTCTTGCATTTTTGCTCCTTTTCCCCAAAAGTAGTGAAGTTTTGTTTTATTTTTTGTGTCTTGTGTCATTTATCTGGTTTAATGTCCCAAAATCAGACAGAATTCTTCTTTTTATTATGAATACTTATTTCTTAGAGCTGGGAGTTTTTGTTAATGACACACACACACACGGATATATGACTTCAGTTCAGATTAGCTTTTATTATCTAGAATTGTCTCATTCAAAAAGCAGGTTTTTAACATGAAAACTGCTGTAAGCTGAATGAGTGGACATAAGCAAACTACAGTTTTTGCAGCTTATTTTCCAACTAAGGACTGAGGGATGACTCCTATGTTTTGCAACTGTGTTGACAAGACTGTGTTTCAAACTTATTTGAAAGTATACAGTTCAGTAGGTTTTCATGGGAGATTACTATGTTACACCTCATATATGTGTTATTCATATAACCTGGAGTTAAAGTGATGTCAGTATATTAGTAATCAAGTAACAGAAGTGGAAACAATTCCTAACAGTGCATTATTCTGTACAACCTTGAAAAATATAATGGTCTAAACTAGGGTATTAACACAAAAGTCGACTAGTCGACTTCACACCAGTATTGTATTTTTTTCCCTCTCTGTGCGCTCATTTGTTTACAAAATGCAATCTCTGCCTCTGATTGGCTTAACCTGACATGCATTCCTGGTTTGTACCAATTATTATAGTCCCTTCATAAAAAGGGCGAGAACGTTGGCGCGAGGGGAATATAAACACAAGACCACAACAAGACGAGACACTTGGCAGCAGAGAAGACAGGCACACATCAGATGTGTGGAAATACTTCTCTCTAGACACACAAACAGTATGATAACCTGCAGAATCTGCAAGTCAGTGTTAAAGTAGAATACAAGTACCAGCGTTCTGCATGGCCATTTGAAACGGCATTCGCTAGCTAACATGGCTAATGCTAGCACAGTAGAGAGTCCGGAGGACGCTGAGTGGCTGCCGTGGCTTAAACTGTTCCCACTTTCTGTTGTACACTTAAATTTACCAGAACATTCAAAGCATTAGCATTTGTTCTGATTAATTGTCATGTTGACTGTTAATGTTACAGAGAACTTTAATAAAAGATGCTCAATGTTGGACACCTGTGTTCCCCCTCAGCGTGTGTGTGATGACATCATCAAACGACTAGTCGACTCCACTACGAATCTGTTGACGGATAAGTCAATCTGAAAAAATCTGTTAATGCCCCATTCTAAACAAAAAGTAACATTAGTGGAACTACACTGGATAAAAAGTAAAATTGAACTTGGAAATGGTTAGAAGCTGAAGATAATACAGTATTTGATACAGCATGTGATAAAAGTATTTACGAGTCTTCAACTGCCCGTACAGAACCTTTTTTTGCAGTTTGGCCCAGTTCAGCCCAGTTCTACCCAGTTTCCATCCTGGTTTGCCATACAAATCAAAGGTCTTTTTGATTTTTAATACATTTAAATAGATCAATATGGCAAAAACACTATCAAATGACACATGACAACACAATGTATTTGAACTAAAAACTATTTAAAACTAAATTTAGACACCAAGCAATAGAAACCAAAGTGGCTCCACTGAACAAGATTTACAGAAAGCAGAGCAAAACAGCAGATTTGACCACAGAATTGAATGCAGCTAATTTTTTACTGCCACAAGGAAAAAAGTTAGCGTACTGGAGATTATGTACTGCGCCAGGGCTTATTAATACTCCTGCTTATGGAGGCACATATGAATTCTTAAGCTTGTCTCACTTTTCCTCAGAAAATAATTTCAGCAAAAGGGTGATTATGGTAACTGGAGAAACTGTGTAAAAATTAAACGTACATTTGATTTAATGAAACAAACAGTTCAAAAGAACCAGTTCGCTACACTGATTTGATCTTGCCATCACTAATTCCTGCAACCTTAAAGTCATAAAGACCTTTGTTAGGATAAGGGCTCTGATAGCAAATGAAAGAATGAGTCTGACTTGACACTTCTGTCAAATAATCCACTGTTTATTTAATTTACAAAGAATCTGATGTTGACTTAAAATTTACTTAAATGAACAAACTATGCAAACTATTCTAACCACTGGAAAAAACAACAAAGAAGCTTTTAAAAAGACAGCATAAAGCCAGCATAAAAACATGCGGTTAAAAATACGCAAAGGACTACCTAATTATTGCTGATTTGCAGAGAGCATAAATTTACATTTTGTAAACTGTGTAATCAGATTTAATCGAGTAATCATCACAGCCCTTATACAACGAACAAATAAACTCGTATCAGACTCTGCATGACTCAGAAGACTTTTAAAACACACTTCTTTTCCCCAAAGCTTTCTGTCAGGAAGCGTGGAGATGAATCATCCCTCACTTAATAAAGTAAGCACATCTGAATATCATCTAAAAATGAGCTTAAATCCAGCACTCACCAACTTGACCCCTGACATGGAAACAATTAAAAAGAGGTTTTCTGTTTTCCTTAGAGACACGACTGTCACTATTCAGTTTATTAAATTATGGTAAGAAGCACAAAGCCAATATGTCTTGAGATCAGTGCAAAGAGCTGCTTTTTAAACCATTCTACAGTGTCTGTTCGTTTGGCGTGTGTGTGTGTGTGTGTGTGTGTGTGTGTGTGTGTGTGTGTGTGTGTGTGTGTGTGTGTGTGTGTG
>JBBIGB010000001.1:10342956-10360112 GCA_037577075.1 Alestopetersius hilgendorfi | reverse complement strand
ACATTTATACTCTTTTTAGTCTAGTCAAGTTTCAGTCGACTAAAAGTTTGAGCATTTTAGTCTTATTTTAGTCAGAATTATCCATGACTATTTTCATCTAGTTTTAGTCAATAAAAGTTGTATTTTAGTCTCCTTTTTAGTAATGCAATATTGAACCCAATCAGTATAGTATAAGTTCAGTAGATAGTAGAATAGACAAAATCTATTTCACAATTCAAACAAGGTTATCTTATTTTATCATTGTTACCTTACAGACTCAAGAATGCTGTACATCCATCCCAGACACGTAGATTTGTAGATTTCGTGATTTGAATTTACATTTTTTTGCCAACCAACCATGTAAGAACTTAGAAGTACATACACATAAATTTAAACATAAATTTAAATATTTATTTCACAGTGCCTCTCAATAGATGTATTGAGCGTCCCAATATTTTGTCTTGTTCTTATTCGTCAACAATATTACACAATATATTTCGTTTCTTTATCGTCACATGACCTGGATTTACGTTGCGTCCCGTCTTTTAGTCATGTGATAAATGTTCGTTGGCGACGATATTTAGTCATAATTTTCGTTGACGAAAGCAACTCTTCTGGGCAAGGTCTCCACAAAGTGTGTTAGGAGTGTGTTTATGGAAATTTTGATCATTCTTCCAGAAGCACATTTGTGAGGTTGGACACTGATGTTGGACGAGAAGGTCTGGCTCACAGTCTCCTCTCCAATTCATCCCAAAGGTGTCTATCAGGTTGAGGTCAGGACTCAGGCCAGTCAAGTTCTTCCACACCAAACTCGCCCATCCATGTCTTTATGGACCTCGCTTTGTGCACTGGTACAGTCTTGTTGGGGCCGGGAAGGGGCCGCCCACAAACTGTTTCCACAAAGCTGGAAGCATGAAATTGTACATGCAGCTGCTTGGCCATGAAAACTCATTCCATGAAGCTTTTTATGCTGTTCTTCTTTCTCTCTCGCTACAGAAGGGCTGACATAAGACCTGCTCGGACTGAATTATGATTGGTGCACCACATACGCCAATTCGTACCACATACGCCAATTCGTACCACAAACACCAATTCTTGCAGGCGTACCGCTTATGTAAATCTGTGTGTGTGTGTGTATATATGCAAGATACATATGGTCAAATTGTCAAAAAAAAGTTTGTTTGCGGTAAAGTGATTTAATTTTAAGCATTTTACATTCATTATGCCAAGCTGAAGTACTGTGGTCTCTTACTTATACAGCAGGCCAACTGAAGAATAACAAAAAATCTTCAGAGAATACTTAAAATAACTTCTGTAATAATTAAATGAATTTTCCTGGCTTTATTTCAAACAAGTGATGAGCAAGCAATACAAAAATTCAGAAACGTATATTTTCATTAAATATTACATGAAGCTTTTTCCCTTGAAGTGGATGTAGAGTTAACAGAGGATCTTTCATCACAACATACGGTCAATCATAAAAAGCGTGTGATTCTTATACCATGTTGGGTTATCCTGGAGTATATCCTTGCTAGACTGTTTTCATCTATAAATGTGGCCTTGTAACTCCAGTGTGTTACAGCACTGACAATGTCCTTCATTTTTCTGCACTGTTGCAATTAAGCCTTGTTTTGGAGTTTAGCTGTGCATCTCTTTCAACAATAGAAGCAGGCCTGTTATGATTCTGTACTTGGACAGTCCATGATGCTATAACATAATAATTACAGGGAAGGTGGATATCCTGGAGACAGCATAAAATGACTGTATAACTCAGTAGATTTTGAATTCGAAGCGTTAAAAAGTAAATAAATGCACACACACACACACACAACAGGAACAAGGTGCAATACTGTATGTGGGTTAAGAGTCTGGGGAAAAGGCTTTGTGTGTGTTGGGAAACCTTCTAGAGTTGTAGTCAGGGTCTTCTTTTACTCGTTTCTTGATGTCAGTTTTTACCTGAAAAAGAAACAGCAATGATTTAACATTGTGTTTTATACAGTCACTCAAATGCTCATTGTGTACTGTAGAACTGGTCTAGAAATACAAGGGGTAATCCAAAGGGTATAAATCATAAATAATCATAAATACTTTGTCATCAGTCATTGGTACATGTATTTCTAACATTACAATTCAAATGTCACAAGATTTCTTACTTTAAAGCTCATTAATGTACAGCAACTATCATTATGAGAAGACGGCTATGTGATATAAATTTCAGGAGTGTGTGGGGAGAAGTCAAACACAAAATATGTTTATTTTAATGCATGCTTTGATATTGACATGCCAAAAAAAGACCTTTGTAAAGCAGCACGTACAGCTCTGAAGTATTATCATTAATGTATGCGGTACCTGTTGTGTGTAAGCTTCCTGAAGTTCGGGTCTCTCGAGGTCGCCTTGTAAGGCACTCAAAGATGTGAGAGGTGTGACCCCAGCTGACCTTGTGGCTTGACTCACTGCCTCGGAGAGTGTGAGTCTGGGGCCGTCACTCTGCGCTGTCTGTTACACAAAAAGAAACACAGAACTGACTGCTTTATAATCTAGAGAAAAGAAGCAGCTTGTGAAACAGAAATTATGACCAAATTCAATTGAAAGGTAACATGAAACCACAATGAGAATTTTACCTATAAACAACTGTACAGTATTTCTATATGACAAATGAGAAAACTCTGCTGCCACACACCAAATGCTCTGCCCACATCACCACTGTCCTCACTCAGCTACACTGGCTACCAATTCAGGCTCGAATCAAGTTTAAAGTTTTACTCCTCACCAAGCTCTCCATGACCTTGCTCCCCCCTACCTTACCTTACTCAACTCCTCACTTCTTACTCTCCCTCTCGCTTTCTCAGATCTTCTGGCACTAATATTCTTCTTGTTCCACGCACTACTCTCCACTTTTGGTGGTAGGCCATTTAGTGTCATGGCTCCCAAACTTTGGAACTCTCTTCCGCTAACCCTCCGTGACTGCTGCTCTATCTCATCATTCAAACCCGATCTCAAGACGCTTCTCTTCAATTAACATTTGTCTTTCACCTGACTATGTAACATTGTAACTATTTTTTTTGTTTGCAAGCTATGTAAAGCGACCTTGGGTTTGTGAAAGGCGCTATATAAATGTAACTTATTATTATTAAAAAAGTAAATCCTTGTTACCTTTCTGCGCTTGGCTGGCATCCCTTGCAAATAAGCATCAGAGAGAGGAGGCTGAGCCTTCATCTTCCTCTGACTTAGCAGATCCTGTCTGAGGATGGGAACCCAGTCCTGCATAGAACAAAAGTAAAAGAAAAAGGTTTTCATAAACCATACAACAATATTAAAAATAAATAGTAACTAATATAAGTTAAATCATGGCTGAGTCCGTAGCACTAATAACATTATTATTACATACAATAACTTAGTGCAATAGTGATTTCTACGGTGTCCAATAATTTACTAATAGCACAACTGCTGGTTAGGAGTATTTCACTTAACTGTAAGTTACTTGTCTATAGTATTTATACCCCAGCATTTATATATACACATGTAATATATAGCATAATGTATGTAATATGGAGTATTCTCTGCAGGGTTTTTATTTCATAGCCTTTATATTTTATATTGTTCTTGTGTGTCTAATAAGGAATTCCCTCCAGAATCAATGAAGTTTTCTGATTCTGATCACAAAGGTATAAAGAAAGCCTTACAGGGGGCAAAGCAGCTGCCCAGGTTTCAGCTTCTCCTGCAGGTTCCTCCCCGCCCACTGCACCTCCTGACTCTGCAGCCAAGCCCCCAACTGCACCTGCTTCCTGGGAGGTTGCCATGGCCTCCTCTGCTGTGGTGGCTGGAGTGGGAGAGTGTGTGTCATCCATCTGAAGACATGAGGGACACGTTAAAGTTTAGACTTGAGAAGAGTAGTTAATAATCCAGTTTTCCAAAGATAATTAATAAAATAAGCAAGTGTGTGTGTACCTCCACATGTTGACATTCTGGCTCATGTGTGGGGGCCTCTCTTGCCTCTTCATTCTGACACGAAATTGTATTGACATTTACAGTTAGGAATCAATATTTACAGAATTTCATCAACTGTTCTGTACTTTTCCCTCTAGTATTTATTTAATACTGTCAGTGGCTACTCAGAGAGAGAAATAGTCAGGCAGCTTTATGTAAACTCACCTCACTGCTGCAAGCTGTGCTAGTCAAGCAAACTATACATACATTTACATAGCATTTGACTTGCACATAGCTACAAGTGAAGGTACTCTCTTTTTGTGCTACAGTCAAACCAAGAAATGTTAACTTAAGACATTATTAGTGTATACATGCGTGGTTTATTTAGTCAACTGGACTAAGTGAATAATTATATACAGTAAATCTCAGAAATTTGTCAGGGTTACATTCTTAGAATACCTGTGAATTGAGAAAAAATGTGAATTTGTGATGTAAATAAAATGCCTAAATATGCCCCCAAATATGTCCCCCAAACACTTTTTCATTTAAAATTCAGATTAATACATTGCCCTTAAAAAATCTAATGGTAAACCCGTATCCATACTGTACAGTGTACACTAAACACTTGAACTGATGTGCTAGAATGTAAAATGTAGATGTTAACACAGTATAGACTGCACTGTAATTAATGCACGGGCATGCTCTTTAGTATGTTGTGTTGTTTTCCATGGTAAAAGCAGAGTAAATAGAGTAATAATTTAATTTACAGTAATGCAAATACAGGGCTTTAAGAAGAACAAAACACAAGAACACTCAGCGAAACTCTCGATGTAGCTCCACTTGGGAAACTGTTATGAATTAGGAATGCTGGACTGCATCTGTCAAGAGACACATCACAGATCAGCAGCCAATATTCGGGTGCTTTTGACTGAATTTACATTAACATTTGTGTTACAAAATTAGTAAATTATATTTAATTATATTAACTAAATTATATCATATATTATAATTATATTACCTAATATTTATTAAAATGCAAGAAAAATTATTTACTGGCATGAAAAAAAAGCAGAAATAATGCAGAAGATATCTGTGGTTTCCACGGACATTTATTAGTTAGGTTCTAATTAAAGCTTCGCAGGGGGAATATATGTATTAGAGCTGGAAAAGTTAACACGTTACTGTCGCATTAACACAGTATTTACTTAACGCTGACAACTATTTTTTAAAAATCCTTTTATTTGTTGCTTTCACCAAAGTAATGCGGGCATTGAGCTATTTAATATGGACAAAAGTAATGGGATGCCTGGCAAAAACCAGCCAACACATAGAACGCTCCCATTACTTTTTCCATAAAAGACGCCTGACCACGCCACCAAATGTGACTTTAATAACACTGCATTCCGTTACATAGACTTTCATATGGAGTTGGTCCTTCTTTGCAGGTGCTATAATGGTTCCGCCCCCATGCTCTGGGTAACTTGTTTTTCAATTACAAACTAGATAAAATGTGAATGCCCTGCAGTGGCAAATAGCTTTGGTTTTATATATGATTACATTACATTAGTGTTTATGCTGAGATTTACAGAAATATTTGAACTGCAGCTGTATTAAAGGGAACACTGCTGTAATGGATATATAACATTACATAGTATTATAATATATATATCAAATAGGTAATCGACTGGACTACAATTTTGCTGACCGACTAGTCGACTAGAGAATAACCCCTGATCTACTCGGGCTAAAAATACAAACGAGGGCAGAAGGTGAGAGGTGAACGGGTCCCCTTGTGTGAAAACATCCAGAAAAAATATATTTATTGGCACAAAAAATTTATTATATTTGCAGTTTCCCAGATATTTGAACCATGAGTTCGGTTCTCAAAAAAATTCTGTGTGAATGATTCCGTGACTCCTGTTCCGCGTAATTACTGTACATACACACATACTTGCACCACATATTCAAAAATACAGGCAAGTTATGGAAGTCTCACCTGAGCATTGACAACATATTGGAGGATTTGTTCCTCTGTAACTGGAATGTGCTCCAGAATAACCTGCAGCCTCATAGTCATCATACTGGTCAACCAGTTCACCACACTTGGGTTCACCTCTGCTGACATGGTCCTCTGGATATACAAGAGGAGAATGTGATTAGATCTTTATCTTTAAGGAAAAGAACAATGATTTGCCTGAAGGCATCTGTACTGGTGCTGTACTGACTATACGGTTGTTGATAACTGCAGTAAGGGCATTCTGCTCTCCTCTCAGGCAGTACAGATTGAGGGCCAAACACTCGAACAGAGCGCGGTTACACAGCTGCAGCAAGCGTGGTCCAAATGTGTGGTCTACAAAGAAAGAAAACCATCATACATCACACATCATGGACACACACTGCAAGCATTCCTAACACAAAATTCTTTTTCTGTATAATCGTTTTCTGCATAATCTGAACTCAAAAATGCGGTCTAATGCACCTGCACATTTAGGGCCGGTTTCACAGAAAGGGATTAAGCCTAGTCCTGGACTAAAGCACTCTAAATGGAGATTTTACACTTGGAGGACAATATAGTCCAAGACTAGGCTTAATCCCTTTCTGTGAAACAGGAAACAGCAGAGGTCTATAAAGAATGTTAATCGATTCAGATTTCTTTAGGAAACCACTAAAAAAGTATAGTCATTTCTGAGTCATGAAATTCTATCATAGAAAAATTCTATGACAATTCAAATCACCAAATACTAGTTCAAAGTACAATTGTTAGCCTTTAAAGAAATGTCCTTAAAATGTTTTTGGACACACCTGTGCAGCGCAGAATGTGTGTTGCGATGCCTGCAAGTTGCTGCCTTAAAAATGACCGGTTCGTTTGAGTGATGTCAACCCCTTCTCGGACTGTAACTGTCGACTAACAGATAGAGGAAGAGATCGTCAAAAACTACTAAACCACACACAGTAAATGCTCCACGTATGAACAATGCACAGATGGGTAACACCAAAGAATACTATGATCTGCTTACAAAACTCTCTGTGATATATTCATCCAATTCCTGAATTAGGTTGTCAGCAGCTGCCTTTGGTAGAGAAAATCAAATGAACATAATTAGTGAAAAACAAAGAGTGGGGAGTCAAATAAAATATTCAGAGAATGCCTAAGACGTGGTACTGAAGAAATAGGACTAGAAGTATATTGTACTGTAATGTTGGCATCCGTGAGCTCTCGGCCCTGAAGATAGTGTTCTGTGAAGAACTGGGCCAGTTGGGGCTGGATGCGGCTCAGCGGCTGGGCCTGACCATGGAGCAGCAGCACCATGTCCACCATGGAAAAGTTCTGACACACAAGAGTCAGCAGATCGCCAAAGAAACCTGTGTACACAAATGGTTTATTTAGTAACAAGCTAAGATAACAGTAAACGGTAAAATAACTTCATAATCAACACTCGCAACCTCACTATTTTTGCAATTCTAACTTCATAGTGGAAGAAAAGGTCCATAACTTTACTTTTGTAAACCTAAATGAACTCAACAACATGGTTTTTAATATTTCTAAAGGTCTGTTCATCACAAAATAAAAGGGCAGTTGTCATATTCAAATATTATAAAAACTATGCTCAAACATTTGTTTTCCTGAAAAAAAAAAAAAACACTGCTTTTGATCAGTGTGGTGTGCAAATTTGTTATGAAATCTCACCCATGGCCTCTCCTGTACTGGGTGTAAATATGTTGCTGGTCTGGGAGAGTCTTTGGATAAACTGAGCAATGCTCTCAGTGTTACCCTGAGGAGCACCTAAAGAACCCATCATGGTGGAAAGGACCCCTTGTACTATCCCAGTAAAGAGCTCAGTGTTCATAACTTCTTCCGCTGCACCCACGCCAGGGTCTGAGGGCTGTTCGTTAGTGGGTGGAGTAGAGGTGGGGGCTGCAGTTTGGTCTGTGGGTACCTGAAAGTTGGCTTGTTGTGAGGCCTAAAGAAAGACATGTATGCACATACATTACTACAGAGATGCCAGACCACATGTACTAATCATTGAATATTGTGCTCTATCATTACAGCAAATTTGGGTTATAGCTGCACTATATAGGGTGTCCTCAATTTACGATGGAGATCCATTCCTAGGACAGTGATGTAACCCATATTTTGGTGCTAGTCAGAACAAGTCAATAACCTATTCCAACACCATTGTAAAATCGATAACATAAGGGCACAAATAAGTCACAGAAAAAGGAAAAGGACATAAATATACTGTACTTCAACTGTAGTAACAGTAATTGTAGTACTGCACATTCTGTGCATCTTCCACCATGCACTACTAAACTGGTTTGCCCACATGAGCGCCGTAAAGTCAAAACTATGCATGACAAGACCCTCATAAACTCGAGGACCTGTGTATTTCATATGCTAATTATATCACAATATCGGCCTTCTGAAATACAGAAATGAGCCTCTAACCAAATCAGTGTCCCATAGGGTGACATATCACAGTTCCGGGTGAATTACTGGGTGTTCCGATGAAACGAGGTCTTCATATAACCCAACAAAGGCTCAATTTTACCCACTAAAGGTATTTCAGTGCATGAATGGGCAGGGTTAAACTTTTATAAACAGAATAAAGAGATATATTTAGAGGTGTTGATAAATAACCAAAATTTAGAAACAGGTTGATTTTAGCTTAAGATGTGGCCCTTTAATATTTTGAATGGCCTCACTATTGCAATATGTAGCATTACTTAAATTAAGTACTTAAAACGGTAATTAAACAATATATATACAATGCTTAAATTTCATCCATATTGCGCAGCTCTAAAAACGACAAACATAAACAAGTTAACCAAATGTTTTCAGGAGTGAGTTCCTTTCTGACCTGCATAAAGTCAGTGACTCCCTGAATAAAGGCAGGTATTCCTGGCATTGTCACAGTAACAGAGGGAGCAGCTCCAGGGGCCTGGCCAGCAGCAGCAACACCTCCCCCAAGGAGAGAGCCTAGAATCTGGTCCAAGTTGCCCACAAAAGGTGTCCCTTGTGGAGGTGTAGGTGCAGCACCAGGCTGGGGGGCAGAGGTTGCAGTAGTGCTGGTGGAGAATGTGGGTCCTGAGGCACTGGTGGTAGCAGCAGATGTAGGTGGAAAGGTTGAGGAGGAGGAGGAGGAGGAAGATGATGATGATGTAGAGAAGGTGAATGTGTGAGAGGAAGAGGAGGTAGTAGCTTGACTGGCTGAATTTAAAAAAGAAAAGAAAAGAATGATTAGGTTTATCACTGTAAATGTGGTTTCACTGAATTCCTTCCAAGAAACAAGAAGCTGAAAATTTTGATACATACTCATCTGGCCAGAAGCTCCAGTCAATAGTTGTCCAACCAGGCCACTAATCATTTGATTAAGAGCAGCAGGATTCATGGGTGCAGCCTTTCACACAGACAAATACAATACATACATGACTGAAGCACTATAACGAACACTGGATTTCTGATTTATTTATGGTAAATGCAGAAGGTATTAACCTGTGCTGACGGATGGCCCATTGTTGGGGGAACACCAGCTCTCAGATTGAAGGTAGCACCTCTTGTGGTGAAAGGAGGGCTTGCCATTCGGTGGGTGAAAGAAGGGAGTGTGAATACAACCCTAGCCTGAGGAGGGTTAGGGGGCATTGGAGGAGGGTTAGGGGGCATTGGAGGAGGGGCAGGGCCTGCGCCAGCGGGGCCAGTACCAGCGGGGCCACTCCCAGCGGGGCCAGTACCAGCGGGGCCAGTACCAGCGGGGCCATTACCAGCGGGGCCTGTACCAGCGGGGCCTGTACCAGCGGGGCCTGTACCAGCGGGGCCACTACCAGCGGGGCCACTACCAGCGGGGCCACTACCAGCGGGGCCTGTACCAGAACTAGGGGTTTGATGTCCCTGCTGTCCAGCAGAGGCAGCGCTTGCCATGGCCATGGCTTGTTGGGCAACTTGGTTTACAATCGCTTGCATGAACTCTGGAGGTAGACCAGGTATTTGGATAGTAGGATTTGCACCTAGAGGGTTACAAAAACACAAAGACATGCATACACATCAATGACACAATCAGTGAGTATTTTACACAAACAAATTAGACCCTGTTAATCGATTTGCCTTAAAACCAGAGAAACATCATTATGTGCAGACCTTGGTACACTTTTCATGGACTAATAAATTCAAAAATCAGTACAACAGAAATCTATTACAAATAGAATTCTCACTTGTGTGAGCTTTAAAAGCGTTGGGTGGGGTATATGGTATGTACTCGACTAGATGTTTAAAAATAAGGAATTTTATGAATAAAATCTACATTTAAGCCGACACAAAATAACAGAAAATGTGAAACTTTTATGGAAACTCTCACCAGACTGTCCAGTACCAGCAGCATTCTGTTGTCCAGCAGTTGTGCTCTGTGCATTGCTTCCAGTGTCTGAAAATGATCATGAAAAGGACATTTAAAGATACATACTGCTTAACAAATACACACACATGCACACTAGAAAATATGCATGTACATGCACACATTGACACACACACACACACACACACACACAGACACATAAAAGACCCACCATCAATGTTAATCTGCATCATGACCACTGGCTCCATGGTTTGATGGCTTATTCGTATCATTCTGGGCCCTGGCTGTCCCATCTGCTGATTGGCCATACCTGGCTGTGGCGTGGGTGTTTGTCCTGGCTGCTCTGATTGGCCTGTAGGTTGAGGCTGACTCTCCGTTGCTGGTCTACCATTGGCCGACATAGTCACTGTGGTTCCCATATTAAGCTACAAGAACATATAATACAATAATCACAATGTGTAATGAAGCTAAAGGAAAATTAGAATGAATCCCACACAGCTTTCTTCCTTTTTGTCACCATCTTTACCAAATTAGTTTTTACCAAAAAACTTTACCAAATAATAAATTTCCTGTTATTCTGTGACACTTACTGTATCACATATCACATTTTAATTGCACAGAAGCTCAGCCAGAGGAAAAGGACAATGTTTCTCTGTATATTAAAAAAAATATAGAGTGACTTGTTTCATTCTTGTCCAACACATTGTATTGTAACATTCACCCTGTGTTGACAAACATACAACAAAGATCTAATCTAATCTAACATGTTGGAATCATCATGTGACAGAAACTGCACACCTCTGGCAGTACAAGGTGAACAATGCACACAATGCCTCAAAAGCTCCACTAGATGGGAACATTAACAATGTAAAAAAAAAAAAGGACTAAACGATAATTTTAATCTTAATCAATTTGACATTGCATTTATTCTATGAGACAAGTAAGCTAGCAGAAAAAGTGTAATGAACTAGAAGGTGGACTAAACATTGATGCTGTTATCAATAAGAAGTTCTCTACTTTGTGTAAATTATAAGAATGCACAAAATGGGCAAATCTGATCAAAAAGGTTTGGAAATCAGAATATTAAGTTTTTTGAATTACAATTATTACCATTAAAATGCAAACAGCATTCCCTTACCTGCATGGGCATGTGGTGTACTCCACCTGGTGTCAGGACAGAGGAAGTGTAGTGAGACATGGGCCGGATCACATGCAGGTGGCGGGGAGGAGCACTTGAGAGATTACAGCGCAAGTCACTCAGGGCAACCAGAGCGTTCCCCAAGAGCCGAAGGGCCTCTCCAACCAGGTTTAGAATACGCTGGTCTTCTTCTCTCTCCTGTGTCTAGAGATAAACCATTTCTCCAAATTAATCAGAATCAGAATCAAGAAACTTTGTTTATCCTGAAGGAATTTGCTTATGTGGTGACTGCCACAACACGCAGACACAGAGTGACACAAGACACCAGAAAAATGTGAAATAAAATGTTAGACCAAATACAATAATAACATAAAATATGTCTACTGTAAGTCTAAATAAAATCTAAATAAAATCTGTAGAAAGAAAGCAACCACAATTGGATACAAGTAGTAATATTGCATAGACTATTGCATATCAGATATTGCAGGTAATTAAGTGACTTAGGGACATTTAGAGGACAATGAAATAATCAAGACTGTCAAGGGACCAACTTGGTGTTCCTGCACATCTATGTGGGCCAAATAGAATTATGCAAATCAGTGGTACAACTGTATTTTAGTCTAAAACCAGAATAATAAGGCTCTGTTCTGCTTACGTTATTGTTGTAATCTGCAGTGGTTGCGGCCTCTAGGATGGTGTGGGCTCTTTGAATAAAGGGCTGGAGCCTCTCCTCTACTCTCCTTAGCTCTGCTAACATCTCCACCAGCTCAGCAGGGCTGGGGTGACTGGTGGGAATGAAGGAACACATCATAGTAAAACTGCTTGTTGTAAATAGGTCTGTATTGGGTCATAATCCTTAAAATCCAAAGATCCAAAAACTTAACCACAGCTATTTTTGGATTTATGCTTTACAAAACAGTTCAGTTCAAATGTAAATTATTTCCAGTGGTGGCCCATGTAGTAAAACAACAATTTATACACCTTCTGTCATGCAAATGGTCAAAAATCTCACTCACACAACAATGTCGTTGAATAAAATATGACCGAAATGGTATCACCATGGAGCATGTAATCATGCTGTTATGTCAACAAGTTCTTATAAAAGCTAACTAAAGAAGGTCACATGAATCACTCTTTGGTGTAGAAAGACCAGTATTGGTCATTACTTCTTAACACTTATCTGAGAAAGGATTGTTTTTCTTTTCCTGCAAGATGGTATAGTTTAATTTTGAGACAAATTAAATTATCTATATATATACTGCTGTTCAAGAAAAACAAAAATAAGCACTAAAAATAGTGCTTTTGTGTAAAAAGTTTATAGAACTATGAAACCACCCATTTAAAAGTTAAACCTAAAACCTCCACTGAAAGTTTCCTCTAAAAGATTTTGACCGATTCAGGGTTAAAAAGGTGCATCAGGCTTTACCTGGGACCTGAAGAAGGAGAAGGTGCATCCTCCGTCTGAGTGGCAGAAGATGAAGGAGGGGAGTTGGATGGAGGAGGGGAGGTGTCCATGGGCTGGACAGAGGGAGAAGGCGTGGAGGTAGAAGATGATGGAGGAGGAGGTGCAGAATTATCATGAAGTGGGGACCCATCCACTGGCTGACTCTATAAACGAGAGTGACAGTGAGTGATCAAGAAACTCAACAACATCCTCTTTCCCACTTAATAAGCCATTCAGCCTTGGGGCAGCTGGGTGGGCTAGTCGTTAGGGCTTTGCCTCTGTGATCAGAATATCATGGGTTTGAATCCCAAGTGTTATCACTGAGGTACCCTCAAGCAAGGTACCATCACAACACACTGCCCAGGGCAAAGTCAGAATTCAGTCCAAAATCTAAATACATTCTGCATCCATTAGAAGCAACAACATGTTTGTCAGAACTAATCAATACCTCAAGTCTCTGAATCAGGGCGATGGTGTCCCTCAGCAGGTTCTCAGCCAAGAGCAGACGCAGCCTGGGCTCACTCTGCAGGGACTGGTCCAGATCAACATGCACATTCACAGAACCGCTGGGCTATAAGAGGACATCATCCATAACCCTACAGCCACTGTTATAAACAAGGATATATGGTTTTATATAACAAACACAGTCCTACCCCAGTACTGGTGCTGACCCGTGTGTTCCTAACACCTTCTCCCAGACCCGCCATCATTTGTTGGATAGACATCTGTGAAATTACATATTCAAAGACATTTAAATGTAAATAATTTAAAAAAAGTCATTTTCCACTGTGATAGTTTAAGGATGCACAATATATATTCTGCAATTTGTGGTATCATCCTCTACAATACTGATATCACAAGAAGGGAGCAATACATAAATAAGCCTCTAGCCAATTACAGTGTTTGACATGGAGACCAATCACAACACCAGGAGATGTATCTGGGTGTTACAATGAATCATTGTTTTAATGTTTTTAATGTAATCCTATTTTTAACTGTTAAAAGCATTGGCTGCTGTGTAAAGGGGCTGTATTCTACATGCTTAATTTTTTCCCTGATGTTTTATGGGTTTTTGAACCACAGTGATTTCGGAATTCATCATAACTGATTCTTACACACTATTTTCCGGCCATAGAATTAAACAGGCTGTTTTTGCTGCTATGTCTTCAAGGCTGAAAAACACGCTTTAGAACTTCAAGGGCTAAACTGCTGCATGCTGAATAAGGAGTTTTTGTGACATCACAAAAAATGATTTGAAAAACAGCTGTGTGCAGTTCAGTGATGATTCATTAAGTGAACCCTCAATAGGTTTGTCAACAATAGATCCACTTTTCTAACTGTATACTGACAATATTTATCACACATCTGAGAACACTAATCGAAAGCCAAGTCTCAACAGTCCATGTAGTCCCTTTCAGCACTATGTAACAGGTATAACCTGATCTCAGATCAGCATTTGTACTCAGAGATGCCTAATTTTTGTTGTTGGATGAACACAGATGTAAAACACATTTTTGATCTTCTCTAATAAATGTTTTATACCTGAATTTGCTGGGGATCCATTATGTTCACTGGGAGATTCAGGGTACCTAGCATGACATAACTGTTGGCATTACGGTCATGTGTGGGTCCATGTGGCATCCCCTGAGATGTTGTGGAGGAACCAGTGTTTCCTGCTTGGGGGCCACCTGAGGTCCCAGCTGCTCCACCTGAGCTTGATCCTGGCTGGGTTGTCTGAGGTGGGGCTCGCTCCACCAAGTGGATGACTTTACCATTCACATCTGCATGCACGAGAGAAGAGAAAATGAGAAATAAAATTAAAAAAAAAAAACAAGCACAAAAATGGGAACAGGCAAGTCTAACATCAAATGTCACCATCGACAGATTTTAAAAGTTTATCTAAACTAAGCAGTAGCTGCTGTTAATTTGTGTTGCTGAAGAAGTTTCAGAAGTGCATGCTGCTCATGCAGAAGTTGGAAATCTGATTCAATATTTACTGGAATATAATCTTTTAGCAAATATTTTCACAATTTGTTATGAAAGTTACATATCAAAAGGGACAAGAAAGGAACAAGAACAGAAAATATTTTCTAAATTAAATATTTTTTTTCTATTTTCACTGCAGAACTTACTGTATTCTGTCAGTGTTCTGTCATCTTGAAGCACTCTTCCCTGGTAGATCAGCCTCTGTTTGTCAACAGGTATGCCAACTGAAGGGGATATGTGCTCTTTGAACTCTTTTACTGTCATCTAGTGAGCAAAATTGCACAGTAGTTAGTTTGATTTATACAGTACTGTGTTTAAGTCTTGAACCATCTCTCATTTCTTCATGTTTTGGTTCCAAAGTTCCAGACTGTCTTGTATTTTTAATGGGCTTTCGAGGAACAACTCTCTAGACTTGAAAGACTTTCAAAGTTCTATCATTTTCAGTTTAGTCTGAGTTTCAGATAAATGATTTTGTTTGTTTAGCCACACAGTGACCTACATATTAATGCTTTAAACATAAGACAGCACACTTAATTTAACAACTCAACCAGTGAAGAAACAGGCCCAGGAAATTCCAGATGATGAGACGGTGATCAGTACACTGGTGGTGCTGAATGCTGAGTGACTGGAACACCTAGACACATCTAGACACATAGTTTGTTCGCAGCAAAACATCTGCTCCAATTTCTTTACTTTAATCTACTCAAAATGCCAATGTTTAAGACAGTATGACAGGCAGAAAATATTTTGCACCAACAAGGTGAATTTAAGCAAAATATAAAGAAATGAGGGGTAGTTGAATTCTGTTTGTATTTATGAAAATATAAAATAAAGCACAATTCCACTGACTCACCTGTGCTCTCACAGTGTAACTTCTGCTCTGAGAGTCCAGAGTTTTGACAGTTACTTCTATGTCACTCACTGTGTCATTTCCTTGCTCCTCCATGGCAGCTGTCAGGATCTGGCTATGTGAACGACATATAACGTCAAGTCAGACGAAAAAAGCAGCATGCGTCCCGCAGATGTGTGATCGGTCAGATGATTCTCTAACTGACTTCTCCAAAAGTGGACCCACGCTGACAACGTCACTTCTTCAAAACTAATCTACCGTTTCTAGAGACTTCGTGAAGTTTCCACCCACCACTGGCCCCTAGCATTTGACATCCAAGACCTGGGTAGCTGGATTAAAATGAATATAAATGGTATAAAATTATTTAGCTGAGGCTATCCTGTCTAGCCAAGCTAGCCAACTTCAACAAAACACAAAACACGTCAAAACACAACAAATCACATGCTTTAGTTCAACTGCTACCATTAATCACAATCCAGAAGGACGAAAATACATGAGTAATGTGCCCAAAACATGAGCAAAACACGTAATTAGAACGACATCGATGAGCGTTAGCATGAAGCTAGCTAGCTAGCTGCGAAGCAACGCATGAAAACAAACTGAAGACTGGTTCGTTTAGTCAATTTAGTGGACTCCTACCTCCACACTCGATGTCTAATTGTATATGGGTGATGTCGATTTTGGTTTTAAAGCGATTAAATTTCGTTTGGTAACATTTGCAACCGCCCAATGTCGCTAAAAAACGAAGAGCTTAGCCACCGAGCTAACGGCACACAGCTGCTCCGCACTCGGCCCCTGACGTTGCCATGGGAGACACGCCCCTTTCGCGAACCCCAGACGTTCAGTCGAGCAGAGTCGAGCTGAGCTAAGCCAACTGGTTGGGTGCAATCAATATCTGGCCACCGAAACCTCACGTTTGAAGCAGTGTGCTGAAACAGGCGCCCTATAATATTGTGGGGTTTTTTTTCCTATTCTAAATAGGCTACAGCTAAAACAAGAAAAAGTCACAGAGGCAAGATTGCATTGGTTTGGAAATGTGCTAAAGAGAGACTCTTGAGCATGTTAGGAGAAGGATGCTGTGGATGAAGTTGCAGAAACGAGATGAAGAGGAAGGCCTAGTAAGAGGTTTATGGATGTGGTGAGGGAGGACATGCAGGCAGTTTGTGGTAGAGAGGAGGATGCAGAGGATAGAAGGAGATGAAGATGGCTGGCAGTCGTAGAAAAAGAAGAGGCAAATAATCAGATCAAAAGCATAGAACATTCTAGCCTCATGGGAAAATTCATAAAGTGAAATATGAGAATGTGTACTGCAAAGACCACATTCAGCAACTGTCTAGTAAACACACACCTACTTAAACCACACCATTTTTACAGAGCAGTATGTTATGTGGACATGATCAGTTCACCTAGGTAATCGGGTACTTTAGACATTGTTTCACACTTTATGTCAAAATAATCCTCTGATTTCTCTCCACATGATGAGCA
>JBBIGB010000001.1:10159212-10172180 GCA_037577075.1 Alestopetersius hilgendorfi | reverse complement strand
TCTCTCTCTCTCTCTCTCTCTCTCTCTCTCTCTCTCTCTCTCTCTCTCTCTCTCTCTCACTCTCTCTCTCTCTTTGTTTTGGCTTCACCCACTGGGCCCCAACTGGGCCTGGTGTCACAAACAGATGGGCACCTCACAAAGGACCCCTCACCTCACCAAGCTGGTCCCAGCATGCCTGATTAAACCCTAATACCAAAGTTAGAAATGATACAGTGACTCTGTGGTGATTCAATTAGAGCAGCGGCCATGAGAGAAGCCCCCACAAAAGAGATGGGGTAGTTAGAAAGTCATTTTCTCTTGATCATTATGGCATCTCGCACGTGGAAGCAGAAAATTACAGGCTCATGTGTGCAGCCTCGATATCCTCTGGGGCCGCATTTCAGCCCACATTCACATCCGACGTCACAGCTGACAAAACTGCATGCACTCAACAGACCTGAACACAGACGGGCAATCGTGGAGCAGAGAGAGTGGAGCACATATGTTTGAGATAGACAACACGAAAGTGTGCTGGTGGCACCATGGCAAAGAACAAGACAGTCAAACAGATATACATGTATATATATACATATATTGTTGTTATTTAATCCTCATGTTCAGTTTAAGTTTACTAAAATCGGGTTTTGGGTTAATTTGACCAGTAATTTAATCCTCCAGATTTTTAAAATTGCTGCTTTTGTGTCAGTACTTTGTTGATGACCTAAATAGAGCTTTAACTAAAACATACATGTAAAAAATCCTCCAATGTTCTGGTGTAATATACATTTCCCTCCATGTCATGTGACCTTTCAGTGGTTCTTACACTCCTACAGGTGTGTTTATGGTCAATTAAGGAACTAAAGCAGAAGGAAGCTTTTTTAAAGATTATAAAATTACATATTACAGCATATTACCCTCAGTATCATCCAAAACAAAGTAAAAGTGTGTAAATTGTTGATATTCCTTGATATATCTGATATGTTTGGTAAAACAGCCAAAACAGCCTCGAGTCAATCTGACCCCAAAGAACACCAACGTACAAACTGTGTACAGACACTAAAAGCACATCATCACGTTAATTTTATGTTTATCCACTTTGTCTTTAATAAATGAGGAAAGGTTATTTAATAAAGCAGAAAAATGTCAATCATTTATTCAGAGAGATTAAATATTGAATGAGGTCGAATTGACCCCAGACATAAAATGAGGGTCCTCTTGAGGGACCACAGTGAACATCATTTTTATCCAACTTTTACAGTTTAACTTATAAAAAACTCCATACATGTGTCATAACTTTTACACCAGTTTCATTTTGGGGTTAAATCCAGTAAATAAACAGCAACAGTTAGTGAATTCAAATGTATCTTCTTGAAGATTTGCACTTATTTTAAATCACAACAAATCATGCAGTTTGTCCAGTGGTGTCCAAACCTATAGACAGAAATCACTTAATAAACAATCTCAACAATCTCAGGTCTCGCTGGTGCTTCATTTGTGCAACCCGTGGGGATTCTTCACATAAAATATCACCGAAACAGCTCACTATGTGAAACGACAAGGAACAAAATGGGACAAATAATCATAAATAAAGATAGTCAGTCAGTAGGGAGTAATCTACACTGATAACAGACAATTTCCTTCATGAACAGACATGGACCACCTGCAACTGATAATGGAAACATTGCGCCCAACAGATATCCGTCTATATGATCTAAGATTCTCTTGATGATTATAATCAATATGACAATTGCAGCCAGCAATGATGTACACAGAAAACAGGGAGCCATAAGTCAAGAAGATTTCATGCCAATGTTATGGGACCAATATCATTAGACTACAGACTAAAAAATAGGATCATGGAGAAATAGAAAGTACTAAGACCCAAAACTGACAGTTTGCAGTTTGTCTAGAGACTCAGCAATAAAGAGCAAAGCCTTGCAGTTCTCTAATAAACAGGTTTGGGTGGCCTAAACCGCAGCCGTGCTTTGGTTCTGGTGATGGGCTCGTGATGTGCGGTGTGTAACGCCTGTGAGTGCGGTTTCCGCACACGCTATCTGGTGCGATGCTTTATCAGGAGAAGTACACAGACTCAGCACATGTGAACAAAGCCCACGGCAGCCCCTCTCCGGCTTCTCGTGTATGTTTGGGTGGGTGGGGGAGTGGGAGGGTGTTGTTATGGGGGGGCTTTATCAGACAGCACTCCTTTTTCATTCCTCACACACTGCCGCTCTATCTCTGTCTGGTCTTCCAGATATGCTAATCGGTGTGTAAGTATATCCTGTCAAATAATTACCATATATTAAACTGTGCTCATCTCAGTATAATTTGCTCATATGCATAATCGTATTTGGCTTTTTCCTCTGAATGTGAGAAAAGAAGAAGTAGAAGAAGAAGAAAAAATAGAAAGAAAGCTGGTCTTACCTTGGGCAAGTTAATCTTCATTGATTGAAAATCAGACTCATTTGAATGTGTTAACAAAATGTGTCTTTGGGAAAGTGAGGCCACATTTTCTGACAAGAATGCTGGACTCTGAAAATTCCCAGGAAGGCAACAAATTTCCATGGACAAGAAATAAGATGTCCTGGACTCTCAAGTACTACATTCATTAAATGTATGTTCCCAGCACATCTCAAGAAATTGATCTATCCGTGCTCCTCCCACAATTGTGTTTTTTCATAGGTTGGACAAGCTGGTATTGGACAATCTACAAAATCCCAGTAAACATAACGATTAACTGTTCTTTAGGCAAATAATTCTTCATATCATAGTATTTGTTTAGCGTCACTACTAAAGTCACAATTAAAGTCATTATAGTGTGGCCTTGACAGCACAGACTGAGCGTGAGGGTGATGTTTTGGAGACGTGTTTAGGGAAACCATTTGGGTGACTATTGACATTTTAGCCTAATAGGTCAATTGCTAAGCTAAATTAATACTTTTGACCAAACAACTCTTTTAAAAGAAAACCAAACTATGGTATTTGTTTAGGTTAAATAGGCTAATGTTTTAAGAAATTTCAGTATAGCTTGTCCAACCTCAACAGTGACTTCAGTTGTTGAGTTTAGGCAAGTATGTTTGAATGTTGTTCCTGTAGTAGATGCTTTTCAGTCCCTATTCACAACTGCGTTTCAGAAATATGCATTTCGCTTTTTTGGCCCTGACACATCTGACCACTATTTCAAAACTGATCTGAGTGTGTGTGCACCGACATCAATCGGGAAGCGCGAATGAGCCTGACTCATGCTCCCCAGGTTAGGAGGAGGCACTCAGGGAAATGACAATCTCGGTAGATAATGGCTTGCATTGCTCAACAAATAGGCGTCGTCTTTGTGGCTTTTGTTGGACGGGGCGAGCCAAGGTCAGCTGTATTTGGGAGTTCAGGGCTGTGGATGAGAGCACAAAGCAGAACAGACAAGAGGCCACGTGTCGTCAGCACAGCGAACAATGGTCATTTCACCTAGAAACGGCCATCACTCTACTGCCGTTCCTGAACCCCTGAATGTCTTTAGCCACTCGTGGTCTGACCACTCCTTGACCTCTGGACCACAGGTGCTGGCCGTGAAACTTTCACTGCAGCTTCTACTGTAGCTGCCGATGGTTGAGTGAGCTTCAAAACACTTCTCATAAAAAGACATATCCCAACACTCTGGTCTAGCTGTGACCTACCTCTCTCACCTCCACAAAGGCCGGGAGAAAAAAACATAAGAGCAGCTCATGTTGGGAAACAGTTTCCATTTGTCTTGAGGTAATATGCGAGGCGCAGCATTAAAGACAAATAGCATCCCCCACTATTTCCTTTATCACTGTCAAGGCAATTAATAGGCCAAGGCCCCTTTTACTGGGTTACAAGACAGGGGGAGAGAAGGTGCCATCTCCATAACTCCCTCTTCCATCAGGGACGTCCACCCAGCCCATAAGACGGCAATGTGTATCTCCAAGCTGTGGGTGGTCCAAAAAGCTAGTCAAGAGATATTACTCATACAGAACTAGTCATAGGCACCTGGTGCAATAATATTTTAAATGGTTTAGATGAGCAGTGGATGTAATTTTTTACATTATTATGACTAAATATACTAAAGAAAACCTAGAAAAATAAATATAAATAACACATAGTAAGTGGTGATGTTATGTACAGTAAACCAATGTGTTATTTGTGGAAGCCCAGTATTGCTTGTAGTTTCTATTAGACACTTCCTTAAATTAAATAAGGAGCTGCTGATGGAATTTCACAAATTCAAACAACAGCTAGAGGCATCAAGGAGAAATCTGGAGTCGAACCTGTGTTCTCCTTACCAGCATAACAACTTTATACAAACAAAACAAATCTTGATACTTATTTCTGCTTTGTTTCCATTTATTTTAAGGTTAATGTCACTAGCAGAAAGACACTTAATCACACTCATAGAAAAATGCCTTTGAACAGTTTGTCTAAGACTTTTAAACAGCACTGTACATCAAGACAAAGCCTCAGAAGCTTTTGCACATGACTGGTGCAGGACCAACTACAACAACAAAACCTATACCGCAATCTAATGGCAGAAGCAGAATTCTATAGATTCATACCATGGTTACATGGAGATATGTATTGGAAGTACTTTTATATATTACCTTTTACTAATTGAGTAGGTTGTTACAAAATTAGAATTTAATCAGTCCATTACTCTTGCCCATCACTTGGAACATTCTGGATGTTGAAGACAAATAAAACAGCTTATAATAGCAGAATAGTGGATTTTTTGCACATGCCATGCTATGGTAAAACGATTTTCATTCTCCTCCATCAATCTCACTGATGCATCTCGATGCTCCTCTCCTTCACCATGCATCTGCTCAGCACCACCGCCCTGACCTTTGGATCGCTCGCTCTCTTCTTATAGGGTCATGCAAGGCCACCCTAACAGCCAAGAAGGCTGAGGCACTGCTGCACTTGCCTCTATAACAGTTATCTTCAGCACCCTGCGACTGTGCCTGGAAAGCGATCTCTGCTTGAAAAACAACATAAACAATTGTCAGCATCCCCCTCCCACCCCCTCTTTCACCAACAAATTTGATTTCAAGGAAATGGCCGTCCGTGTAGTAAGTGTGTGTAACGAAACGATAAGAGAGTCAGGATCTGATAGGAGGTGATAAAACACCTTGCTGATGTCGTGGTGGATTTTTGCATTTCACAGGGGAGGTATTGGATGTTATCTGTGTCTGGGGAACATTTTTCCCCCCGGAGGAAGACCAGAGGCCACAACTCTGCTGCTGCTCTACTCCTGCAGCTCTCGCTGTGTTTTACTCCCAGTGAAGAACTGCAGCTAATAACTCCCAGACGGCAACGTGAGTGGGGATGTTTAGGGTTTAAACACTCTTCTGTAACACCATGGTGATTTATTTCCCAAAAGTATTTGTAACAATTATACGAAGGCATGGAACAGGATGTAGACGTGGATTTATTCACATATGTGGACACAGATTCATTAACATAAAATGGGATACCAAACAAAACGATGAGGCAAAAATAATAACTAAGAACAAAATAAGACTAACCAAGATGGACCTGAGCTGAACAGAGACACAAAGAGAGCAAAAAATGACTAGCAAAACACAAAATCCAGAACTATCATGAACAAAAGCCAAACCAAGTAACATTGAGTCATGAAAGACAATATCACAGAGAAATAATAAACACAGACTGAAACATAACAGTTTCTATACTAATGCCACACTGGGAAACACTGGAAGACAGGAATAAGACACAGGTGAAAACATTGAGGAGGAGGCAGGAGTAAGGCAGAGCCTGACATTAAAACAACAACAAACTCACATGGCAGACAAACACATGGCAGGATAAACAACAAGACTGACAAGAAAACAAGATAAAAACAGGAGATATTAGAAAGGCTAAGAAACAGGAGGATGCTACAGTATGCCCTTTTTAAACACTGGCAATTATTTGAAGGCTTTGTCTAATTTGGAGCACTGTGGCATTTAAACATGGGCCAATTTTTTCTCCAATTGGCCCTTTTATTCTTTCTATTTTAATCGATTAGTTATGCTATGACAAAAGCAATGTGAACAAAGTACTACTGTTTGCAAAAGTTGGTCCTAGGTGAAATTACATGTTTTCAAGGAGTGAAACTTAATATACACACAATTACTTTTTTGTATATGTCAATGAAAGAAATGGGAACAAATGTTTTGCTGTGACAGGCTGCCAAGTGCCTAAAGATATAAGGTGCCTAGATAAAGGAGTTTCAACCACTCAGCATTCAGCACCACCAGTATACTGATCACTGCCTGATCATCTGGAATCATCTGCATCTGTTTCTTCACTGATTCAGGCCTTAAGTTCCATGTCAGTCTGTTGATGATTTTTATGCTTGAATGATTTCAGTTTTAACTATTAATTCATTTACCATTTTGGGGGATCCACATTTCATTGACGGCAATAGGATATTATTCCACAAAATGCACATAAAGTGAAAATATTTCATACGTGAACACACAGTGTGAACAGCACAAAATACAACTTCTGCATTTAACCCATTCACCAAGTGAAGCAGGGGCAGCCATGAACACAGCGCATGGGGAGCTGTGTGTGGGGACGGTACCTTGCTCAGGGTACCTCAGCGGTGCCTAGCGGTCTTGGGAATCGAACCCAGACTTTCTGGTTGCAGGGCGAATGCCCTAACCACTAGGCTACCAACTGCCCGTGTCTTGCATGTATGAGTCTATCAAGAGAAACAATTCTGTCCAGTTTTATTTCTTAATATCAACAATATCAACTCAAATCTTTCACTTAATTGTATTTACATCAACCAGTAGACAAACACACAGCTGTATTTGCACATTGTTCAGACCTTGTTTATGAATGCAATGTTTATTTGTAATGTCTGTTTTACCCTTTTTCTTTAATTCAATTTATTTGTATAATGTTTTGTAAGTTTCATGAGCTCATGAGTGCCCCATCCACAGCCACTCTAAATACAGTTGAGAAAGCATGAAAACGTTTGTGTGTGGGACTGTGTGTGAGAGACAGACCAGAGTCCGGTCTCTCCTCTCGGTGAGCTCTAGCCTCTTTTCTGATGGATGCCCAGCTACTTTACATGTCTCATTTGAATATATTGATTGGGCCATCTGTAAGCCATTTATCTCTTTCAAAGAGCCGTTAGAACAGGCAGCCACTCCTTCCCTCCCGCCCACCACTGTGTCTCCTCATCACATACACACACACACACACACATACACACACACAAACAAAGAGAGAGAGACAGAATCCTACCTACTCCCCACAGCAGACCACCGCCCCATCACACCTTCAGATACACATCACTGAAAACATACTGCATGTGCACCTGAAAAAGCTCCGCCACTGCTGGATAATCAATCAGAATTAACAAATAGATTAATCCGGTAATGACTAACTACATGTCAAACCGCTTCTTATTTATCTCAGATCAGCCTTTAAATCCTACTTCCTCCAAACGCTTAAAAATACAGGGGCCACTTTTGACCGCATGAAGAGCCTTTCAATATATTTAAAGAATCAAAACGCCCTAAAAAGGTCTTTTGAGTGATGACTCAGTTTTGGTTCCATATAAAACTTGTCTGTGGATGGCTCCTTAAAGAACCTTTTGTCAGTGAGATGTGTGAGCATGAATAACATTTTAAAAACCTCCCACAAACACAATGTAAAGGTGGTAATAAGTTGTTTATTTCTACTTACTGTGTAATCTGGATGTGTAAACATTAAGAAATGTTTAAAGTTGTTTTCAAATTATGTAAACATTTCTTTATTAAGTAAAAACTAAATCATATTCTAGCTTTTAGTGCTGCTAGAATACAGTATCACCATGGTCCTGAAAGAACATTGTGGTACTGGAGAGACATTGTTTTATTTCACTGTGTACTGTGTAGATGCCTGAAATTATCCAAACCCTTCATGACTTGATTTGTATGATAGTGGAGTTTAGGACCATGGACAGCACCACAGAGTCCAGAAGAGCTGCCAGTGTTTAGCACTGGCTCCCACATTCAGTGCTGTTGGTTTTGTCATTAAAAAAAAAAAAAGCCATGGAGGTAATAATGAGACTAATTAACGTATTGGTATGGTGAAGACAGCTTCCAGCCTGCTAATCTGCTTATCTCACTTTCCCTCCATAGCTAAACAGTGAGCGTGTGTGTGTGTGTGTTCCTGGGCTGGTTTCGTGGGCTGTATCTTCTCATCTTTAAAGGGTGCTGGAGTCCGTCTGCAGGCCACTGATATTATTCTCAAACATGCAAAAGCTTTTTCAAATTTTTTTTCAATTTTTTTTTAACCAAACCAACCTGACTGACTTTCTCTGGCAGTGCTGAGTGGAAATCAGTGGTGGAGGATTACTCTTCTGTTGGCCCGAGTCCAGCCGTACAGTAGACAGGATGCCAGGCGTATTATTGTGCAGGAACACAGGCCTTTGTGTTGGTTGTCATTTCTCTGCCTCGCTCTGTTCATCTCTGCTTATACATCCCTATTATATCAATACAATTCAGCAGAGCTGACACCGACCTCTCTGGACCCGAGCCATTCGCACGGTCCCCCGTTACAACATGATGATACCGATGACGGCGTTTCTCGATGCTTACGAGTCAAACGGAGACGGTGGTGACCTTTGTGTGCTGCGTGAGTGTGGGCCCAGCAGATGGCGGAAAATTGGATGTGCTGTCTGGGCCATACGGAGCATATGCAGAGAGTTTGTGGGGACTCTGCGCAGGGCGGCCGGGCCCGGGACGTGGACTCTCGCCCGGTGAGACTGGCACAGCTCGATGACATTGGCACTGGTACAGCACTCGCCCCCCCATTGAGTGCCCTCCCGCTATCCAGCCCCCCTCCATCCGTCCCTCATCCCTCACTCAGCCTCAGCCACCACTCCTGTTTCACTAAGCACATCGGAGAGGCACTTAACCCTCCACTAATCACATTTACACACAATAAAATAAGGTTTTCATGGTTGTAAGTTTTACCTGAACACGGGTCAGCATCCTGATTGGTGTGAGGGATGGTGGTCCAGTATAATGAATTTCTGAGGTTATGTAGTTTTTCATTTATCAGGTAATGGTTTAACATTCCCCGTCTTTTCCCTGTTTCTATTATGTTGTCCTCCTATTTTCTTGCCTGTTGTTGTATATACTCTCCATGTGCCTTTGATTACCTGATCCACGTCAGTCTGTTGTTGTTTTTGTCTTATTATTGTATTATCATATCCAGTGCGTAGCATTTCCAGAGTGTTTTCTAGAGAGTGTTATTTTGACTTTATGCAGTATATTTTACATTGTTATTGTCTTTGTGTCTCTGTGTGTCTGTGCAGTCATTGCATAAGTGATTTCCTTCAGAATCAAGTATTTTGATTTTTAGTCCCATCTGCTTGTTATTCTCTCTCTCTCTATTGCTCTCCAAAACTATCCTCACTGATTTAGCATGTAAATAAAGCAAACACCTACCTGTACACCATTTACGTTTTACTATGATAAATTAAAAATAAATTATACAAACAAACAAGCATTTCAATAATATACTACTGATGTGTGACCCTTACACAGGCCTTGGAGTTTAGAGAGTTAATCTGAAGTGTGGTGCAAAAGTCTGAGAATATGCATGATATCAATACGGACATCACAAATGAACATCTAACATCTCACTGAATACTGTGAACACCAATTGCAAATGTTCTTTGAGTGTAAACAAAACATTCACATGGACCAACCAAATGTAAAAAAAAATTGTGGTCATTTGAGCTGATATTTAGCCACACATTGCAAAAACAATATCTGGTGATACAATTTCAGTGTGGTATTTTGTTCACATTGTGCAGCCTTAATTATAATAGGCAATTTAAAGCAATAAGTGCCTTACATTTGACCAAATTTCCAGTTAAGTGTTTGAGACAAAGGCATTCAGAACTGATTGATATGAAGTAATTTACTGTAGAAAATGTTACTGAGTCCAGAAGTTTACTTTCACTCTCTAAACTGAACAGTAAAGCTACATGTGTCTGCTGAATGTAATGTTGATGAAGGTAACATAGTGGTAAATCTAAACCAAAGAAAATACAATGGACTAGTTTGTTTTATAATACCTGCATGTACTTAATAGACCAAGATCTATTCTTAAAATAATTATAGACAATGTTTCAAGCACCAAGTAGAGTATTTGCTACCGTAGTTTATCATGGTAGATTTTACAGGGTCTTTTCAACAATTTTAAATCTCCTTTCAGTGATTCTAAATCTATCATTGCAACTTTTTGACCTGTCAAATTTTTGAACTGCCTCACTAAATGGACCTGTTAGTTTGTGATAATTAACACTTGGGGATAGTTCATCTGGATTATTTTTCAAATATGTCAATATTTATCACAACAAAACTAAATACTATAAATATTTCATAGTTTTAATGTGACATAACATTTAGCCCAATAGCATTGTGATATGCAGCAGGACTCACCCACACATGCTGTCACTCTCTCTCACCCTCTCTCTCTGTCTCTCTGACTGGTGTCCAAACACCACCTTCACATCTGCAAGCATCTTATTGTACCGTGTCTCTCCCTATCACTCTGCATCATCTGCTCTCATTCTGCCCAACAGCACATATTTTCCTCCCCCCCTCGTCTCCAGTCCATTCTTTCCAGCCTTCACTTCTTTCTCTCCCTGAGATCTCAGTGTCTGTACACAATTCTTGCGCTGCAAATCCTTCAGCTGGATGGATGAACGTCCACAGGCCATTCATCATCACGCTTATCCTCCGCCCTCGCCGCTGTTTTTATATCATCCTGCAGTCAGCTTGACAAGTGATGTCCCAGTCTCTCTCCCTTTTCTTCTCCCTTTCTCTCTCTTTCGCTCCCCTTTTTTCTGTCTCTGTCACCTTCTTCTTCTTCCCTTTTCTGCTCCACACCACAGGGACGGACACAGCACCGTCCACGGCGGCAGTAAAAGGCCTATAAAAAGCCAACATGGCAAAGAAAGGGTAATGATGAAATTTAACTGCTCGCCTTGGCGCACCTGGGGTCCGGCTCGGCCAGGGCCTTAAATCCCCCGCCCCAAACTGTTCCTGCTGCCAGCAGACAGCCCAGGGCGCTGAACCGGAACTGCCCTGCCAGGGTCAATGCCGGCGCAGACATGGAGAATTATTTCGCTTTAAAGATGCGATATAGATTTTGTGGAATCTCATTTAGAGCTGCATAAAAGAAGTCAGCCACGAGAAGTTTGAAATATAGGAAAGGTGGAGGAGAGGGCTTTCCAGGAGGAGGACAGTCATAGCTCTGTGTTTAGCCTCCAATTAGCCAGTCAGCTGTTCATCACTGGAGTACATGCACACTCAACACACACACACCACACTTAACCCCACAGAAAAAAAGTTTCTGTCACCTAAAGGAGCTGAATATCTCTTACTACTACATTGTAATTACTGCTCATTTTACCAAAAAGATTGAACTAGATGGTGTCGTTGGAAACAATTGCTATTAAAACAAGACCTACAGTCATAAATGCCCAAATTCAGTCAAAACTGCTATTCTAGGATTGTAGTAAGATTCTGTAGGAAGTGTTAAGTTTACACTAATTCACATGAGCATTTTTTTCCTGTCAGCTGCACTGTACTTTATGTTGTTTTTGTCCTGTAATACCATGTTTGCACTCTGTATAGTCTTGTCCTGCACATGTGTGGTTTTGTGCTGTTTCTTTCTGTGCTTCATTTGTTACACCATGTTCCTGGAGGAACGCTGGAGTCCTGGAATCACTGCTATAAAGACACAACATGCTATTCATCAAATGAATCAATGCAGTTCCCAAATAAAAATCCCTCTAACTCCGACAAGAAGTTGGTGTTAAAATGGCTGTTTAGGTGCTCTAGATTGCTTGTGTTATAATGGAAAGGGTCAAAACCAGCTTGGATTCAGCAGGTTTGGCTCAGTTTTTTCCCCAAACTGGCTCTGTCTGAGCTCCTCAGCTTGCTGGATGCTGCTAGAGTGTCAAGGCAGAACTATTTTCAGTTCAGTGACTGGCCTGTGCCCAGCACTCCCTTCTTGGCTGTTGGGAGAGATCCTGGCACTCCAGCACCCTGTGCCCCCCTCCTCCCGCCTCCCACCTGTCCCTGGCTGTGGCACAGGCCCCGCTCTCCAAGCAGTGAGACTCCCGGCCCGTCGGCGTGGAAAATCACCCTTTGATGGGCCGGCAGGTCTGGCAGTGGATGCGGCCACACTACAGAGGGGAGCTGACACCAACTCCACAGTCAGGACCACAGACAGAGAGCAAGAGAGAGAGAGAGAAAGAGCGAGAAAGAGAGAGAAGGAGAGAGATTGAGGGGGGGGGTGACGATGGCTGTTCCGCCCCACTGGTCTGCATCCAAGCAGAGTCAGATCAATTTCTCTTATAAAATGAAACTGCACAACGTTCTCCACTGAAGCCCTCAGAACACCGGATGGCCCGTCAGAACCGAGTGAGGGGAAGGGGGAGAGCAACACGAGACCGGATTCCTCACTTGCTCTTGGAAACGGCTTTACTTAATTACTAAAAGGATTATCATGACACACATACAAACACAAACACGGTAATCCTCATTAAAACTTGGAAAGCCCTCCATGATGCAACCATAAAAGCTCCTGTACAATTGAGGCTGGAATGCGCCAGGCCACGGAAGCCAAGACCAAGAACCTTACTCAATCGTCCACTGATAGGGAGGCATATATATGCATATGTACTATATTCGTTATGATACTATACACACATACATAACTATATACTTTCTTTTTTTCTTTGTATACTTATATACCATGAATTACATAAATTCTGCTGTTTACCAATTTCCTTCATTTACTTTCTAAATATTTATGTATATATTTGTATGTATATATCTAAAAAACCTGTGTGTATGTGTGTGTGTGTGTGTGTGTGTGAGTGTGTGTGTGTGTGTGTGTGTGTTTGTATGTGTGTGTGTAGAGGGGATCCTTTGGAAAGAGAAAAATGGCAGGTG
>JBBIGB010000001.1:10142256-10152791 GCA_037577075.1 Alestopetersius hilgendorfi | reverse complement strand
GCTCTGGTAACTTTGATGTGTGTGTGTGTGTGTGTGTGTGTGTGTGTGTGTGTGTGTGTGTGTGTGTGTGTGTGTGTATGTTATAAAGTCAGCGGCTGCACACCAAGGGACACAGGTGGCTCAATCTCCCTTGGCTGAGGGGACAATTTGTCAAGACCCCTTGCCATGATTAACCCCCCCTCCACATCAGAGAGGAGAGAGGAGGAGAGGAAGATGGAAGTGACAGGGAAGGCGGATGAGAAAAGAGTGAAGAGAGGGAAACAGATACAGGCAGGGAGGGAGGGGGTCAGGCAGGAGGTGGTACAGGGAGGCATGTATTGGCCCAGTGGTTCCTTGCAGGTTCCCTCCCACACTCTTTCACGTCACGCCCAGACGACTCCCTCCGGATCTTTTCCCAGGATAAGGCCCAAGCCCAGGGCCCACGGAGGGGGTCCAGAGAGCACCATTCCCAGCTACTCTATCAGCCTAAATCACATTCGTCAAAGCCATGGATGACCCATTAACAGTATTTACCCATGTACTCACTCAACCAGAAAGCCGAATTCTTTCACTTATTTGCTTGTTCGTTTATCTTAGGCGGGGTGTCTTCCATTGATCTAGATGGAGTACCCTGAGTGCAATGACTTCCAAAACCTATAAAATCAAATTCACAACAGACAAAAGATCACAGCTAGAGGTACTGGCAAAGTTTGGAAAGATTTTAGTCTGGCTTTCCCTATCCCTCCCCTGGCCGAGTCCACAGCCAGGATGTGCGTGGATTGTGAGCAGCGGGGATTAGAGTGTCAGTGCACTAGAGCAGAGCCGTGGGGGGAGAGGTGGAAATAGAAAGGACACTGGCCCAGGCCCCGTCACTCCATTAAGCAGGGTGTCTAACATCCCATTTCCCTTGCACTTCCTCCCCTCCTAATCCCTTTATGCGAAACTCACTCAAGAGTAAGCATGTGTGAAATTGAGGAGTCTCTAATACACATTGCATGGCCTGGGTTGGCCCCTGCGGCGACTGGGGCATCGCAGGGGTGGCTTTATAAAACTGCGCCGAGCAGAATTATATCATAATCAGCAGTGACTTCAGTGTCCCCACACCTCTTCTACAGTGGGTGACTTTGGGTGCCACTGACAGCCACGCTTGGTGTCAGCCAGGGCAGGACATATCTGGCCATCTGAGATAGATGCCAGCTGCTGAATCCCCAGCCATGAAACTTTTGACTACAGTACTGTGCAAATAAGAAGAAACAGTTCTCCAGACTTCCTGAAGGACTTCGAAAGACTCTAGACCAGTTACTTGTATTTTGTTTATTAGCCACACGGTGACCGGAATAACCAAAGGCTTGAACCCATGAAGAAACAGGTGAAAATAGTTCCAGAAGTTCAGGTCGGTGATTAGTATACTGGTGGTGCTGAATGCTGAGGACTTGGAACACCTTTATCCAGCCACCTTTTATCTGTGGGCACTTTGCAGCCTGTTGCAGTAAAACATTTGTTCCCATTTCTTGTGCCAGTTTGACAGGCATCAAATAGTACTGTTGCACCAACTAGATGATTAAAAGCAATATAAAGAAATGCTTAGCTGAAGGCTTTTGCTAAGTACTGTATCTCTTATGAAGGAAAGCATGCTAAAGAGAGCACTTAAGATACTTAAGATACTTCAGTCATCGTTATCCACCCATAATCAGCCTTCTTTAAGAACTTCACCTACAAATTTTCCTTCCACTGGCATTGCAATATTAATTGTCATGTCTCACTATCATTTTCCCCACCTAAGATGTTAAAATCTAGAGGTTTTTCTGTCTGTCCTTACTTGGCCACTTTCTACTCCATTGTTGTGGTTCAGCGGTCCTCCTCATGACCACTTAACAGCAATGGAGAGTGCCCTCCATCAATATTTGTTTTCCATTCCGTTTCGTAAGTGTGTGTTATTACTGGATCTTTGCTTTTACATCTCCAAGTGTTCATAATGCATCCCTCTCCACATGAGAGCCATTGCAAGCATTCTCCTTTGTTTGCTGAATACAACATGACTCCCCCTACTGTGTGGTAATATGCCTATTTGCTCAGTCAATTTGCTGTTCCCAGCATCCGAGCACATGCAAATACATTGGCTGATGTGTGTTGGGCAATGGCAGCTTGTGTTTCAACAGCTTGAAAACTGTCATGAACAGGGCCATTCTTGAGGCCTCACAACACAAAGTGGACTCCAGAGAAGAAAAAAAAAAAAAAAGATCAATATGAAGACTAGTACCTGTTGGGGATCCTTTAATGGTGTCAGCTAGAGCTCAACACGACATCAGATCCTCTGTGACCAAGTAGGTTATGGCTGTCACATTTCATATTTGTATTCACAACTGAAATTCTAATGCTTCTTGGTGCTCAACCATAATATGACCAAAATATTTAATGTGCGCAAGTTCCCACACCTTTCTTCCTGAGTCCAGGTGTCCCTCATGGGCTCCTCAGGAAATGGGTGCAGGTAGTGGAACGGAGCTGAGGGACAGAAAGGAAATGAAAGCCAGCGGCCTGGAGTCAACCTTCTTGTCAGGGGCTGCACTGAAGAGCGGACCATGGCACTTACAGTATTGTGCAAAAGTACTGTACAGTATTCTACCAATGCAAATCATTTGCAGCCATTTATTTCACTTCTTTCTGCCAGGAAATACAGTACACAAGTGCATTTGAATAATGCAAACAAACAAGAAAGCAGTCAAATGTATCAGGGTTTCTTCTTTTCCAAAGGGAGCTGGTAAGAAGAACACAGGTTTAGTTCCAGATTTCTGCTCTATGCCTCCAGCCACTACTTGGATTTATAAAATTCCATGAGTAACACCACTATTTAATCTGAAATAAAAAGAGCCAACCCAGATATTTACTGTATACTGGGCTTCCATAAGAAAAGAGGTTGGGAAATGGTTGAGCAAACATTTTGTCTTATATAAAAGCACTATTAATGTTATATGTATTTATTGTAAGATTGTTTTAGCATCAAATTTGCACAACTGCAAAGTAGTAAACAGCTTTTATGTATATTTTTGCAGGTGCCTTTTGAACAGTGCTGTACCTCTAATGACAATGCCACCTGGACTCAAAAGCTTCCAATAATCATAATATATCTGTAGTGATGAAGGGTATCAATTTGAGGGTGAATAAACCAGAAAGCATTCCGGCCCAACACAAAGAGAACAAGAGTAAAACCTTGAGGTAGCAGGTCCATCGGCTCAGTGCTGTGGGGGTCAATGTCTGCAAATCACCCTCCACCTCTTTCTCTGAGGCCTGGGATAGCGAGATCAGCTCCAAACCAGGCTGTCCCACAGGGAACCTGACTGAATCCCCAGCAGTGATAGCATCAGTGCCCCCTGTCCTGCTGCCTGCACACTGCATGCTGACACTGATACAGCTCCCAAGAGATTTGAGGGATAACAGTGGCAGCCTTGATTCGTTGAAGAACCAGGGCCGGGCTACAGCCCTCTTTGACCCTTACCCAAGCTGCATTGAGGACAGGTGTGTTGATGGGGGGGGTCACGCTCCAGGCTTGCCTCTCTGTGCTAGTCTAACATGTCTGGCTCAGATAAGGCTCCTTCCCCCATGTGTCCCGAACAAGTCTGCTCTATCTCAGCCTCTCAGACGCACCCGTGACCGCAGCTTTAGCCCGTCCCATACTTCCTCGCCGTACTGCCCCCTGCCGCACAGGTGCTCATTGGCTCCAGCGCCGCTACTGCAGTTGCTAGGCAACCTGCTCCGAGGACACCCACCTGCCTTCAGGCTTCAGTGGTCTAAATTTTGTCTTAATTGCAAATTGAGTGGGAGACAAGAATACGCCCCCTGAATGTGAAATAGACGCCAGGACCGCTGCTGGATGTCGGGGGACTAATCAGGAGACATTGACAGGAGGCCACCACTGCCACCATCAGGTGACATACAAACTGCGGTGTCATGGGCTTTGCAAAGTCATACCATTTGCCTTATCATTCAGAGACAATCTCATAGCTGTGGAATCAAATCGGATGCAAGAAGGAAGGAACAAACAGAAGAAAAAAAAAACAGGCAAGAAAGCCAAGGAGGAGTCAGAAGTGCCAGCGTGCCCATTTCTCTCCTCTGGCTAAATCGAACCCACCTCATGCAAGAGCCCAATCGCTGAATTCAATTATCAGCTCCTGTACCAAATCCACAAGAGACTATGTTCCAAAGGATGCTCATTTCAGCTCGTCTCTCAGCAAATCCCAAAAGAAATCTCCTTCACTTGAACAATGCACTTTTTCCTATTTAAAAAAAAGAAAGAAAATCAATATCTGGTTTCAATATGAGGGCCGGGAATCAATATTGCCAGGCTTTCGTTTTTTCTCTCCCCTCTCCTGGGCAGTAAACAGAAACAATGGAATATGGTTATTACAGGGTCAGGGATGCTTCAGCTGATAGAACCTATGATTAGGTCCTTGTGTTACAATCACCCTCACACTTTACACTGTTGATGCCTTTAACCTTTTGTTGGCATGTGCAACACAAACAAACTCAGTACCATTCTCTTTTCTTTTCTTTTTTTCACCCTTTTTCCCTTTTCCACAGTACTTGCGTAGTGGAAGCTTGGATCATCAGATGAAGAATGAAGACGGGATTTGTCACTTTCTCTCCTCTTTATAATCCTCTACGGGAAAGAGGCACAATGAAGGCAATGCTTTTCACCCCTCCGTTCCCAGCACACACTAGACAAAAAGAAAAAATTGGAGCAGTAACTGTGCAGACAGAAATGACATCTTGGCCCCCAAGACGGAATTCATCCTTTTCTCCATGGACAACATTAGGTGATTACTTACATATAACGGCCTGAAACTTGGTGGAGCTTCTTTCTTCAACCTGCTACATGAGTCAGAAAAGCACACCCGTCTAGACAAACAAGTTTCATTTATGGCACATTGTTTCATATTGCAGAACAGTCTTTCTCCATGCCTGTTAAGAATAGGAATATTGCTCACTCTGAATTACCCACAGCCTGAACCTGCCTGCAGAACCTGCATCATTGGGACCACAGTCAAGAGAGCACAGTGGGCACATGGGTAGATGTTTTGAACCCTATGGTGTCAATGTCTTCAAGAAAGGAATTACAAACAAACTGCTGAGGGCCTTCACATAATTTAGAGACTGGTGGCAATTTTATGACTTGCTAATGTTCCTAATTACATGGCCGTGAAAGGCTTAATTAATCGAGGGAGGTAGGAAGTGGGAAGAACCAGGATCGAAAGTGGAAAAGGCTCGGGAGAGTAGGGAAGTGGTTGCTCGTGTTTGTTATCATTGTTCCACTGCATTGGTTTTTACTGCCTAAGGAGAATTTAAGGGCCCTCTATTTGCTCAAAGAAAATGCAAGTCTCCCGAAAAAACGACCATTACGATCAACCCCTCGCTGATACCTAATATTCTTTCACCCCCACTCCGACTTTGCCAAAGTGGCTGTAATCATATTATTGTAAATGTTGGTGCAGTTAATTGCACCGAGAGGAAAATAGGTTCCGCTTGGTAGATTATGGAGAATTTTATAAAGTTTGTTTCCCCACAGGAGGATTGAGTCACTAATAATGGTCGGGAAAGGGGGGAGAGGAAAGGGGCTGAGGAGATAAAGAGGGTGTAGGAGCATTCTAAACACAAATGTATGATTCCACCTTCAGCTCAGACAAAGGAGCCGTGTGCTACAAACAGTCCCATCATTCAGGAACCACAGGAACATGCACACACATGCACAAGTGTAAATCATGAGCACAATGTGAAAAAGAGAGGTCACGTTTTTTTTTAAATAAGCTTTCTAAACATTCGGTTCGGAGAACAACCTTAGTTGAAACAGAATATTAACATTACATCATCGATTTATAAACTTCGATGATGTAATCTTTGCTACTACAATGCCTACAAGAGTACTAAAGGTTCTTCATTGGCAAAATGTTATTTTTAAGGGTGCAGAAATAAAGACAAAAGAAATACAAGAGAAAGCATTTTTCATTTACAGAAAATGATGCCTTTAAGAGTTCTTTAGGTTCTTCTGTTGTTTTTTTAGGGTAGAGAAATAAGAAACATGAAAGTGTTTCTCATTCTTTCGGTTCTTCAGTGGCTTTGCCCCAAAATCTGTTATTTTTGAAAGTACAGAAATAAAGAAGTATAGACAAAAGAAAGTGTTTCTTCCCCCTCACTTGCGCTGGATGCCGACCCACAGCGAGGCTGCAATTCAAACATATGGCTCTCTCTCTCCTCTCTGAAGAAACATTACTCATTTTCTACCTCATTGCTGAGCCTCATTTAGAGACTCTCTTCCCTCTGCGTTCATCAATATTAACTAAACAGCGTCCTGAGCACAGTGTGTGTGTGTGTGTGTGTGTGTGTGTGTATGTGTGTGTGTGTGTGTGTGTGTGTGTGTGTGTGTGTGTGCGTGTATGTGTGTGTGCGAGTATGTGAGTATATGCAAAAAAGGCCAGAGTGCCCCACAGCTCAGCCGTGCAGCCGCTGGTCTGGGGGTACAGCTCGCTGCTATCTCTCTGAGTTCCGCCTTCTAAGACAAAAGAATGCCGCTCATTACTGCACTAAATTTACAGAGTGCGCCGAGCACACACTCCATTTAGCACACAATCTCTCATAACAAAAACAAGACAGGGAGGGGAGGGGGGGTGCACAGACGCTTGCCCTGTCTGTCAAAGAAGCCATTGCAGTCACATCAAATGGCATCTGGAGCTATCTGGCTCCTGCCCTTTATCTTGTAAATTCAACACATGTTCCACATAATTCACACTAACTGTGACAATCAAGGAACTGGGCAAATATGGGCTCCTTACTGGGAGATCAATGGTGCTCATTCTGCATGCCATACATTTTTAATTCTTTATTTATGGCAGGTCCTTTAAGCCAGACAGGTCCTTGATGGAAAACAGAAACAGTCTAAGAGAGTTAATACTGACCTAAGTTAATAACTGAAAGAACAGTGCGGTTATGGCGATGTGAATGAAATGGCCTGTGATGGCCTTTGTTACTGATTATTGTAGATGCATATATACTGTATATTGTATATTAATGCTAGGCAATGATAACATATTTAATTGTGATTATCACATTGTTATACGCAAAATGAAACAACAAATTTAAAACTAGTGTATTGCACACTTTTATTTTTAAAGTACTGATATATGAACAATAGTGCAGAAATAACATTTGTTTTTCAAACAGTTTAGACAAAGTAGATGCTTTTTAACAGCAATGTTCCCTTAAACACAGTTACAGAGCTACATTTCAAATATTTCTGTAAATCTCAGTCCTGAGTATGGGGGGCATAACCATTATAGCAGCTGCAAAGGGGGACCAACTCCATATGAAAGTCTATGGATGAATGCAGTGTCATTACAGTTCCTATTGAGGTAATGGTTAGATGTCCCATTACTTTTGTCTATATTGTACACAGACGTAGAACACTTTGACCTTTATTCTCAAGACATTTTGGAGAACTATGATCATGTTGTTGGAAAATGTATTCAGCCAGTACACCTGGGAGTTAGGGAGGTTGCTGATTAGTGCTGGCCATTTGCAAACGATGGTCCTCAAACAAGGCAGCTGCATCAAATCACAATAAACAGCTCCAAGATGCACATTGTTGGTATTATACTATTTTGTCACGATGCATTGCTACACCCATATTTTCTGGATGCAGGTGAATACTTGCATGTCCATTGGGATGAGAAAGACACTGCGTGTTTAAATTCTAAATGAAGGCATGTCATCTATTCACCTTTGTGAGGATGCTGATGGAATTGCAGAGTGTTTGGTGAGCCCAGCAAGTGGTTGTTTGGTCTGGGTTAGAGCAAAAGGGCTGTGTTTCTCAGCATGAGCAGCACAGAGGGCTTCCTGTATCTCCACCCCATGGAGTGAGACGCCTTCCTCTTCTACAGCAAAATGCTGACCGCAGTCCTGACTCTCCATATGCTTCTGCCCTTAGCCTTCACTCTGTCTCCCTCACTCCAACCCCTCCACCCCACAGCATCCAGCATCCATATAGTGTGCAACCAAAAAAGTGTTCTTCAGAGCAATACCATGGAACGCAGCAGCCCGACTCTGGTTCCGGAGGGTCCAGCAAAGGTGCTCTAACACACCTAGTTTAACCCATCTTTTTAGTGTATGTGGAGGGGAAATATCTAACTGTGCTAAACATCAACCCACCAGAACTGGATTTTGGGCTCCCCTGCCATAGCAGGACCAAACAAAATTGTAAATGAGACGTAAAGAACCTTTAGAATGTGATGTAAAGAGCCATTTTTCTCAAGAACTGTACATCCAAGCCAACAGCTATTTATGTACGTTTATGTTTGAGAATGTGGACAATTATTATAGTTTTAGAAATTATAGCTCTACTATATTGTTATTTAGGTGAAATGGAAGCTAGACACAGAACAAATCAGGAAAAACAAAAACAAAAGGAATAAATGAATGGAAATGTCTTGAATCAATCAGTATTTTTATATGCAGAGAGCACAGATACTACTGACATGAGCTGAAATATCTGCATCTGAACTGCAGAGAATTTCCAAACAGTCTAATTTGAGTACGTCTGTAAGCAAACACTCGGCGTGTTTATCATCATGGGCTGTGTGAGTGACTGTGGCTGAGGGCATATGGAAATGAAGTGGAAAATGGTGGTGATTAAACATATGGGGGGTTAAATGGGCACGCTATGCGCTGCACACACTATTACCCCCGCACCGCTGTACTGGAGCTGCATTTGTATTAAACCCACTCTGAGAAATGTCTGATTTCGCAAATGTAAACCCGACAGTCATTGCAGGGGTTTACATGCTTTCAGCCTAACAGAGCATATGTTAAAAATCTAATATCTACATTCCTAACAACCAGGTTGTTTGTTTATAGGAAATTAGTATCACAACATTATCTTTTTTATATATAATCCCTTTGTGGACAAACATGGTCTAGAAAACCAAACACAACCCACCCGACAATGAGAAATATCGTTATATCATGTAAAATCTCTTAAATTCACTGAGTTTAAATAAAATCCTGTCACAGCCACAATATAATCTTCAGTTGCAATTGTTAATTGGGTTGCAGTGAAGAAAACATAAAAGTTATTAAAAATTCAACATACCATGATATATTATGTAATATTTTTTTCTTGAGTTTGTGAAACTGATGGCTGTTGTTGGTGCAAAAATATTTTCTGCCAGTCAAATTGTCTTGTCTTTAGCCTATTAAGTTGATCGGAAATGGGAACAAATGTTTAACTGTCACAGGCTGTAAAGTGCCTAAAGATACAAGGTGCCTAGATAAAGGAGTTCCAACCACTCAGCACTCAGCACCACCAGTATACTGATCCTCGCCTGATCATCTGGAAACATCTGAGCCTGTTAGATTTGCTTGTTTATGCTTGAATGATTGATACATGGGTCACTGTGTGGCTTAACAAACAAAAATATTCATCTGAAACTGGTCAGGTTCAGGGACTGGACTGAAAATGAGTCTTTGAAAGTCCTTCAGGAATCCTGGAGAACTGTTCCTTAAGACAATAAAAATACAAGGATATTTGAATCTTTGTAAGCAAAAGCAAAATTTGAAGAAATGATAGGTGGCACAAGACTTTTACACAGTACTGTAGCTGACTCCTGTTTGCAGCTAAAAGAGCTGTTCATCATGAATCTGTCCATCATGAATCTGCAGGATGAATTACAAGAATTCACGTCCAACATCACATTAACAGATATGAACCCAGTTGGAAGAAGGAGCTTCCCAGCATTCAGCATTGGTGTTTATATTTGGGGTTTTGTTTCTTTGTGATGTTTTAATTAAGGGTGCTTTGTTCATTTGCATCAGCAGTTAGTGGTTATAACTGTTGCTGCTACATCTAAGAGTTTCACTAATTGGCCTAATTGTACTAAATGATCAATAAATATTCTGCCAAAAAATATGATTATAACAAACCAAAAGATTACTTGTTAAAAATGAAAAGAATCATGTGATTCAAAGATATTTGCATAAGTAAACCTGTGTCTTCTATAAACTTCCTATTTTTGATTTACTGAACATTTAAAGCCTTTTTTATGAAATTATTATTGCCTTTACTTTGGCATCTTTTCAATATGTGTGAGTTTACACTACAGATTAAAAATCTCTGTTTGTGTAAATGAAGCCGAAATGATGTTTGAAATAATGATTTTTGTTTGGAAGGAAATTAATAAATGCAATTAATGACCCTAGTGCACTCGTTCCAAAATTATATACTCTGTACATTTTCCAATTACCCAAAGCAAATGAATATTTGCCCATATTCTCATGGTGGATTCTGTCTGAACGAGCTGGATTCATTTATCTGTTTATTTGGCTTTTTTTTTGCAAAATATATTCTGGTGGCGCTGCAGTTGCAGTTGTGGTGGACAATTTTCTTGAAGTATCTACCAGAATATCAATAACAGAAAGAACTGGGCCATCTATTCTGACCCAGCCACCTCCCTCACACACACACACACACACAAACAAAAACACACACATAACCACAACCACACACACAAACACAC
>JBBIGB010000001.1:10098371-10117620 GCA_037577075.1 Alestopetersius hilgendorfi | reverse complement strand
ACACACACACACACACATACACACACACATACACACACACACACACACACACACACACACACACACACACACACACATAAATAAACCAATATTTCCTACCTTGTCCCTGACTTAACTGAGCATCAGCACAGAGAGCTGTCGAACTTGAGTCATTACACACACGCAGTGGAGGAACACAGGTGCCCAACAGTGAGCAACTTTTATTAAATTTCTCTTAACATTAACAGTCAATATGACAATTCATCATCAAAACAAAACAAAGGTTGATACCTTGAATTATCTGTTAAATGTAAGTGTACAACAGAAAGTGGGAACAGCTTAAGCCGCGGCAGCCACTCCGTCCTCCCAACTGGACGACTCTTTGCAGTGCTAGCGTTAGCCATGTTAGCTAGCGGATGCCGTTTCAGATGGCCGTGCCGAACACCGCTACTGTTACTGTACTTTATCACTGACTTGCAGGTTGTGCAGGTCACCGTGCTGTTTGTGTGTCCAGAGTGAAGTATTTCCACATGTGTGATGTGTGCCTGTCTTCTCTGCTGCCATGTCTCTAGTCTTGCTGTGGTCTTGTGTTTAGATTCCCCTCACGCCAACATTATATATATACATACATACACACATACATGTAATTTAAAATGACCCTCACTTCACGGAAAGTCTGCAATGTTTTGACATAATGTACTGTGGTCCAATATGTAAGCATCTGCAGGGTTTTTATGAACAGATCTTATAACATGAAATCTAATAATATGAAATCTATCTAAACATTTTGCTCTATGAAGCGTTATGTATTTAATTATGAGAATTCACACAAGCTGATAAGGTATAAGGCATTGTGCATACCACACAAGGTAAATGTAGTCATAAAGCATTATGGGATTCATGAGTAACTTAAACTAAAATAAAAAAATATAAAAGGTATATTTAACAGAATTGAATATTTTATTTTTATATATACATATATATTCAATTTATTTCAGTACACTGGTTAAGGTTGAAATCATGTTCAGAAGGTTATGTATGATAGTCTATGAGCATTTTGCATTTAACAAGACTAATGTTACAGAAATGTCCTGTTGGCTTTGTAATGATGCACAAGATGTGATTTCTGAGACAGTTTAGTCTAAAACACAGTGCAGACTGATCTGAGCCTTTGCTAAAACATAATGATGTACGGTGGGATGAGGAAAAATCAGCAGTAAAGCCATGGCAACTCAGGAAATGGCAGTGAGAGATCAGCGTGCCCCTAAAAGTGGCCTCAGCGCTGGCAGGCAGACAGCCATGAACCGCAACTTTACTTTGTCAAATCCTCCCTGAGCTCATTACCGCCCTGTCCCCATTGTGTTAATTGAAGCCACGGTAATGATGCTCCTCGCTTGCTCTATAAAAACGGAAGACTTGTCATTTTCTCTCCCCAGCTCTCCCTCCAGCAACACAGGTAATTGAATTGTGGCAGGGATCTCTGTAAGCTGGCTTGTTTTAATAACTTCACTAGATTATGTTTAATAAGTGTGCCTTAAATGGTCTTTAGTCTGGCCAGGGAGGATGAGGAAGGGCAAATGTGATAATATAAATGAAGGAAAGACATTTCTGCTCCGGGGAAGGATGTAATCGCGAGTGCCTCGTCTGTCCATCTGGATACACAGTTCAAACTCCTGGACACGTCAGAGAGTAGAACCACCTGCAACTGGTTCTCATCACTAGTTCTCATATAGTCACTCACAGAGAGGCCAAGCAGCTAAATCACTTTCCAGCATAGACAGATCACTTCACATTACAATTTCAACCCTTTTATGCTTTTTTACCATTAGGATCTTGGACGTGCTATAGGTCAGAGAGGAGACACCAACGCAAAAAGATAATTAAAATAAAAACAAAACAAGAGGTACTACAGTTAAGCAAAAGCAATCTGGTAATATTGAGTAAAAACTTCTTAAAATAAGAAAACATTTCTAAAACTAGAATTTTTTATACTACACAGTGAAGTCAGCTGTTCTTAAAATAAAATAAAAACAAAGCGAGATCCATCATTTCTTTTCATGATTTTTGCATTTCATGTTACCTTTAGTTTCTTATATGACACACAAAATACCTTATAACACATGGCTATATAAACAATTATACAGGCTTATATTTACACACATAGCATTATTTGGAATAAGAGTGACTTCATAATGACAGTCAAAGGTTTTGGCACACCTCAGTATAAAAAGAAAGAAAATGTAAAGAAAATGCCTGTTCTGTGGTGATGTAGAGTCAAATTCTAGACCTTTAACTTTAAATGCACTAGTTTACTGTTTCATCACTTAACCACTCAATAAATATCTGACAATTGTCTGGTGATCCACATTATAATTATAATTATATTATTATTAGGTGACTTTTTGTTGGTCAGTAATGATAAATAAAAAATATGACATTTTCTGGTTAATAAAGAAATTCAAATGGTAAACATAATGTAACTGTTAGGAAAGAATATTGAGTGTATTTTCAGTAAATATGAAGTGAGTAACATGCAAATGTATAAAATCTCTGTGTGACTGGTAGGGTAGCTTTAGCTTGTTTAGTTTTAGTGTGTTTTGAAGGCAAGTGTCTTCTCAGAGTCAGAGGTGAGATGTGGGGTGTTGACACTGTTGAGGAGGGTCTAGAGTGAGCAGCTGTCATAATCACCCATCTGTCCAGGCTTAGACACTCTGAGGTGAGGAAAAACCCTCAGAGGCGCAAAGAGAGACACGCAGCACACTGAAAACAAATACAGGTCATAGCATGGGTGCCGGGTCACAACGGCCAGGTAGCTAGCTTTAACCCTTAGAAGTTTCTAGAGTCATTACTGTTATTTTGCTATTCTACTTAACTGTAATTATAGAATTATGTGTTTAATTGCAGTTAAACATTCTCTATCAACAGAGATCAACAAAACTGAAAACAGGACAATAACATTTATATCAATTTAAATGTAATAACATACAAATTAACTTACAAAAAAGTAGCCTACATACACTGAATCATGCTGAGTTAAAAAGGAAATCTTGAAATCAGGTGTGTGAAACGTAAAATAGAAAAGAAAATAACAGAAAATAGAAAATAAGAAAAAGAAAGAAAGAAAGAAAGAAAGAAAGAAAGAAATAGAAAAAGAAGTAAAGAGAAAAAGAGACAGGAGAGGTGACAGAAGCAGGCATGGGTTGATCATCAGTCAGCAGGGTGTGTTTTGGTGACACTGGGCTACAGGCCGCCGTCACACAGACTCCCATTAGCATAATATTGTGTGTTGTCAGAGAAGTGACAGGCTGCGCAGGTAGTTATCTGAGGGATGCCTGTTTCCCCACGTCCGGTTCACTCTGCCCATCACGCCGCCGGACAGAAGGCATCCTCAAACCCTGTGATTACTGTGTCAACGTCTTTACATGTCGCCCCAGAACATGACATACACATCTACATATACATATAAATGTAAATGTGCCCCCCAGCCGCCAGCACCGTGTCCACGCACCTGCGTCAACGCCGCTGACAGCTGGGATTGATTCAGAGCCTTCCCCTCTGAGATGGACGAGAAATTAGTGCTCCGGCTACCTCTGACATCACTGCTGCCTCTGCGGACATGGGACAGGACTTAAACACGCAGAAAGTAATCTTTGGATGTTTCCCCGTTTCAACACGTCTTTCCTCAGAACCATTGCTTTTGTCACTGCTATCAGACCATTTGCAGACAAGTGTTCATTTGAATACCTTATTCAGCCATAGTCTTTGATTTAAATAATATAAAATATCTATCCAGGGATTGAAAAAGGCCAATACTTCCAAATGACTGATTTGGAAACAAAGACACAAGCATTTGGAGAACATGTCCAGCATTGACAAATCAGTAATTGATGTTTTGTCTGTGCTGAGCACCAGATGAGCCCTTGGTGCATAAGGGAAAGCTGGATCTTCTAAGTCGCTATTCTTAATCCTCTTACAAAAAAAAGTTCTCTCAGCCTTTTTTTTGAAAAACCAGGCCATTTTCACCAATCCTAAAACAGGACACCAGGCCCGGTATACTATATTTTTGTTTTTTTCCGTCACTCTGTAAGTTTTTATCACACCCTTCTTGCTGTGACTGGTCCTGGGGTGGGTGAGGAGGTGATGTTGGTGTCTGATCCGGCCAGCGATGATGCCAGGACTGCCTTTCTGCAACACCTTCAGTGTGATCTCCAGCAGCTTCCTCCTGCTGGGCCTCCAACACCAACCCAACCATCCTGCACCATGAGCCTGGCTGAGGGGGGTTCTGGGTAGCATGAACCAAAAAAACCCCCAAAAAATCTGTCTGAAGGCTTCCTCCAGATGCACTAAAATAACTGTAAGTAAAAGCGAGCGTGAGCAGCTCAGGATCAGCGGCAGTTCAGTGACCGATGTTTTCCAGCATCAGGTTCACTGCCAGAGCCTGACTCTTAAGAGAAGGAGCACAAAGATCTGACCGTTCCATTTCCCTCAATCCAATCAGCACAGAGCTCAGCCAGAGCCATCAGCGTTAGTGCAGAGAGTGATTATCCTGACCTCGGCGAGTGGGGGGGTCAGTGTGTGTGCCAGTGAGAGTGTGAGACAGGGGGTGAACTTAGTTTGGCCTTATCTGCCATCAGTTGAGACCCCCGTGTTAGTTTGGACGTAATTGCCTTTGAATTGCAGGCACTTATGAAGTGACACCACAACAGCCGTAAAAAAGTGGCCCTCGTCTTCCGAATGGCTGAGGGAGCAGTGAGAGGCTCGCTGGACCCTGACCTGATCTGATCTCACAGCAAACGCAGCCAAGGGCCCAACATCAGCCTCCACCATGACTCCTGATACCTCACTAAAGTGCTGACGGCCGAGCCCCCGGCTGAACTCTGCTTTGAAGAGAGTTCGCAGCAAGATGTCAGTGTCATTAAGGTCTGCGGGGAGGGAGAGGGAGAAGAATAATGGTCAACCAGAGTGACCATTCCTCTCTTTTTCTCTGTCACTTCATCCATTTCACGCCTTCTATATCAGTCTGCTTCTTTCTGCACAAGCCAAAGTTTATGCCCAAATGCCCAACATAATAATCTCCAAATACACAATGAGATTTTTGAGATTTACAGTATATGTTACTCACTTAATATTTACTGAAATACACTCAACAAATTTACAGTATGTTCATTACCTGGTTGCCATTAGATTGTCAGTGGGTAACTAGTGCATTTAAAGTCTTAGCCTCGCTAATAAAACAGAGCTCTAGGACTTGGTAATCAAAATACCTTAACACACTGCTGTTTCAGTGCCAATACTATGGCCTCCAATTCTCTTCTGCACTATATTTGGACCCTACCAAAAACAGTGAAGTACCACAACATCTCAATAAAAGCACATCCAGTACAGCGCATCTTGAACCAAACAATTATTTTTCCTGTCAAACAGTTTTATCTTTGGCATACATAAAAAAAGCATCACCAGTGCTTTGTTCTGCTTCAACGTTTCATGCGTAGGTCACTGTGTGGCTTAACTAACAAAAAACATTCCTCTGAAACTGGTCAGATTCAGAAACTGGACTGAAAAAGTCTTTCAGGGAGCCTGGAGGACTTTTCCTCAAGGCTACATTAAAAATACGAGCAAGTCTAGAGTCTTCAGAAGCAAAATAACAGTACTGCATTCAGTGCAAAAATCAAAAAGATTTTTACTAGAGTTGTGAATGTGATTTATTTTTCAAGCAGTGGAATTTCATTCTTTTTATGTTATGCATTCATTATTGTTACAAATGCACTACGAAAATCTTGAGTCATCATGTTTGGGAGCGAGTTCAATGAAGAAACATAAAATAAGGCCGGGAGCGTTGAGGCAGTGAATGAAAGCCGAGTGGCAGATGGCGTGTCCAGGAGCAGGGGAGAGTGAAGACTAAATTCATACTCCCTTCCCACCTTTGATATTCAAGAGGATTACACCTTGTGTTCAAATAGAAGCGGGAGAGAATTGGGGGAGAGAAAGGCGACACGACACAAAATGGAATTAGAGCCCGCTTAAAGGACTTCTTCATTTATTGTTAACTCCTTCCAGTTCATTAAGCCTAATCCTTATTAGGGTGTAAGTAAGGCAGGTCTGAATGGGCCGGCCCTGGCCAAGGGGACATGTGCGTCTATTGTGATTCTGCAGGGTTAATCCTGTCCCTGTAGCGGGGTCTGTGCAGGGCTACAGAATGGTCTGGAGTCCAGAGCTCCACCAAAGGCCCGCAGTCCCTCAGGGTCCCGGCAGGCTGGGGCCCCTGATGCCCCCCTGCCCGAGCTCACAGTGACAAGCGTGAAGCGGCAGCCTTTGTTAATCAATCTGCCAGGCCGGCCCCAGCCGGACACACGCGGGGTCATGCGTGGCCCGATTAATACAGATGTAAATGCCAATAAGGCCTCATAATCAAGACACAAGAGGAAAAGATTGACTTTTTAGGGTGGACATACGGAGCAGTTCTCCCTGAAGAGCAGTCCCCGAAGACTAGAACAGTTTGAACAAGGCAAAATCGAACACCAAAGTCGGCCAACCTTCCACAAAGCTCTGAAACAGCAGGGGAACTGCAGATCAGAGAACAGACAGCAAGTGACCCACTATGGCGAATAAGCAGCTCCAGGGCACATGGATCCAACTGCAGATCAACCAGAAAGAGGTCACCAGGACAAATAAACACAAGTTGTGCTTAAAGGCCACAAAGAAAATATCAATAGCAAATGCAAAATGAACATCGCTAAAATAAGAAAGCTACACTGATAGCAGAGGAAAACTTCAAAGGTATTGGAAGAGTAATAGGACAGCTGATCTCAGCACTCCTTGAAACAATGGGATCAGCATCAGCTTAAATGTCATATTTTGGTGGACTTTTAGACTATTTCAGCGAATGACTGAATAAAAATGTGAATGAGATGTGTGGGAATTCATTGATAAACAGCCTTTAAGGAACCTCTTTAAAGGCTGTATATCAATTATTTTTTTTGGTTTTCATAATCAAGCCTAGAACTGCTAGAACTGCTTCATAACCAAGCCTAGTCCTTGAGAAGTCAGTAACAGTCCTTCAGCTTCCATCAAACTCAGTTCAGTCTTAACATTAAAACCACTTAATCACCTAATACTAAATACTGAGTACCCCCCACCCATACTGCTGGAAAAGGTTTGACTCAACAAGGCATGGACTCCACAAGACTCCAGAAGGTGGCTGATCAGAGGATGCTCCTAGATGCCATCAAGCAAAAATGAACAAATAAACACTTTCTTCCAACCTGGCAGGGTGTAAGGCAGTCACATCATCAATAGCCTATTTAAATGCAAAAGACATACAACCTTACAGTGTGGCTAAGAGGGATGGCTTTCGCAAAAAAAGTAAATAAGTTGAAATCAGGTGGGCAACATTTTACTGACAAATTCATTGAGTTGTATATCAAAGTAAGGAACAAAGTAAGTAAAGAACAAGAGATTCTTAGGCGATCATCACAGCCCACTGCATCTCCTGGCTTTAAGTTAAGGAGTTGAGAATATTAAAAGAAGCAAATAAAGAAGCATGGGTTGACTGGAATGTTGCTGATAAAGAACCAGAACTAAGAACTGATAATGAAACAGGACTTAACTCTACTTACTTAGCTCTAGCTTTTGATTTTCTCTTTAATTTATTTACTATACCATAACTATAGGGTAGTCTTATAGACATTTCAGGGACACATTTCACTACATGTTATACTTCTACTTGTATAAACAGGGACAGAAAATCTTCAATCTCTTCAATCTTGCATAAAATCCTACAAGAGAAACAGCAGGAACACAAAAAGTTCTACCAAGGTGTGTCCACCTCATTCTGACCAATATCATGGCAAACAGTTCAGTCAATAATTATTAGAATTATTGCCCCCTCTAAGCAATAATTAAAGGTACCCCCTTTGTTACTTGAGATGAAGTTCCAATGACTTTAAGAAATGGAATACACCTCCAAAACCTCCTCTGCACTGCACCCGCTGCAGACCTTCGCTTCAAAACTTCACCATTCCAGAGTGACCGTAACGCTGAGTAGATAGTCACAATCATTAAGCTGCATAACAAGATGACCCCCATTCATTTGACACTAAATGAATGATTACAGTGCGTGGTATGAGCTTGATTCTACACAAATTTTCATCTGTACCTGTTATTAAAGGTAAACAGTTGTATGATTGTATGATTTGTGTGATATATGCACTTATGTGAAAAAATGTGTGTGATTAAATGGTTGCTATACATGGTTGCTATAAACCCAGTGTTTGGAGAGACTCAAACTTTGGTTTTATGGACAGAAAAGTTTATAAAAAAAAAATATTGCTTGCTCCATGGGTTCGAACTTGTGATCTTCTAATTCAGTGGCCGGGACTTTACTGGACCAGGGGGGGTCTGTTAAGAACGGCTGAAAGCACACATAGCATCATCATTTTTAATTGAAACAAACAGTGACACACATCTTTTTTATAACTGGCCTCAGCTTTAGTGTCTGATTATGAGTCTCCTGTGTGTTCTGCTCTGTGTTGGTGGGGTTTTTTGCATTTTTTCTTATTCTGGCTTCTTATCCATGACATTATAGACTCCAACACAAAGTAAAGTGGACCTTTATAGTGATGCGTGAACACACAAAAGCACACAGTGTGAACAATGTGAAATTCTTTCTCTTCATTTACCCCATTCACAAAGTGAAGCAATGGGCTGCCACCAACAAGGGGTGCACTGGGAGCAGTCTTTGGTCGGTACCTTGGTCGGTACTTTGCTCACCTTGCTCAGTGATGACACTAGCAGAGTTGAGATTTGAGCAGAGTTGAGATTTGGTCGGTACCTTGCTCACCTTGCTCAGTGATGACACTAGCAGAGTTGAGATTTGAGCCCATAACCTTCTAGGCCACAGGCTGCCCCAAGATGACTCGACCGTCCTCTCTCTCTCTCCATATATTACAGAGCCACCTCAACCTCACAAATCAATTTTTGAAACAATCAATACTCTGCCTCTGATCAACAAATCAAAAACGTATTTGCACCCACACTCCAGGAGATATTAACTGACATTTTCACATTGTAACCATGCCCACATTTCAAAAACTGCAGGAAGAGAAGAGGTCCCAAATTCAGGTATAAAAAATAATGATAAAAATAAAACAGGAGAAGAACTGATTGCTGATGTAATCACACTAATTATTGCTAGGACAAGGAGGAAGCAGACAGCCAGGGACATCCAGTTCAGGTCATGCTCAGAGAGACCCACACAACAGCATAGTTAGCTCTTTAAACAGAATGAGGTATAGGCAGATTAAGATTTTTACATAATAGAGAAGTGAAAAACAAGCTCTCAAGTTTCATGGCAATATACATTCATTGTTTTGTACTTTAGATAATGACCCTCTTGACAAAAAGAAAAAAGTGCAGCAAGATTTTCCTAGGTAATGGGTGACAATCTGGATTCAAGCTCCTAGATGCATATCAGATCATCTTATAAGAAATGTACACTCCTCCGTCTTGTAGCAGTTTTCACTCTGAACACTGTAGCAGAAAATAACTACTGAGTGTGAGTGCTTAAAGAAACTGGGATTGTCTTTGTATAATAAACATTGTATATTAAATTATTATATTATATGAAAATGATTAAACTCAAATGCAAGCATATTAGAAACATCTGTACTGACAATATAAATCAGAGTATGGTTTGTATTTTTTTGATTTTGGCGTGAATTTGAATTCAGTGGCTTTCAGGCATCTGGTTATGCAATTCTTTTAGCTGCAAGACTGTCACGAACAAAAGCATCTGCCTAATAAGAAACAACTATAAAGACCTAAAACAGGTGACTTTTTTTGGTGGTTTGTGTTTGGTAAGCTGAAATGATGTGTGAAATTTGTTCCATTAAATTCAAAAGTATTGTTTACATTTTCTAATTTTTAAAATATCTTACCCATTGTATTGATTCATTTCTGTTTGTTGTTTATGTTCTTTGTTCCTAAAAGGTGGTGTGAAAGGTCTCTTACTGAACACAAAGCACAAAGCAATGTCCTGTAAATGGAGAGGCATAAACAAGAACAATGTCCTCAGATTAGCAGCCATTACTCTATTGCATTGCTGCTATGTGCATATTAAGACCATCGTTTAGCACCATTTAACAAGACAGAAATCCCAAGTTCTAAATTGGAAATTCATTCCCCCAGGTAATTTCAATATGAAAAACTTGAAATGCATTTGATCTGCCCTAATTTCAATTAATTAGATGGGGATGACTGTTTGGGGAGACCCAGAGGGTCGCTAATGTGGGCCGAGGGGCCAGAAGGAACACATTGAAAAGTATGAAAGTGCTATCAATAAACTGCTGGAGACTAATTATTCCACAAATCGGTTTCCCAAAGTCTCGACACTTTAACACCAGCTTGTACCCTAATTACTGGTCACAGCATCCATTACTAACCACCCAGCCCACGGTGGTTATGCCACTCAGAGTATTAATGGCTATTCCACTGGCTGCTATTACAGCCCTCTGAGTGCAAATGAGTGTGTGTGTGTGTGTGTGTGTGTGTGCATGTGGCATCAGAGGCGCTCAGATTAAAATGTAACCAAATTTAGCCTAAGTCAGGTACAGATGAACCTCTGATCTGTTTATGAGGTCACGGATACTGGACTTTCCCACTTAACCCTGACAAGATCTGGCCGAGTAAAGCACAATGCATTTAACCCTTCAAAGCTGAGGGTCATTACTTTTGGTGTGATATACTATTCAAATTACAACTTATCAAATATTTAATTACAGAGTAAATTACGCAATTAATTACAATTATATTCAGCTTATTTTCTAACAGGCTTGAGTCTGCACTTGCAGACTGCCAAAGATATGTTAAAAATTGGCTGGGATAGTATTTTAAAAATGGTTTTAAGTTTTGTTGATACTTATATACTCAGTTCCAAAAACACCCCTACAAAGGGATGCAGCTATAAGGTTTTTCATTATTGCAGTTTATAGATATGCAGTAGGCGGCAACTCTGTATTACAGTTTCTGCATGTGCACCATATGTTGCTGTAGAGCAGCAAATGTAGCCTCTCATTCCAGTATAGCTTTTGAAAGAACATACAAATGTAATGTTAATAAATTAGTATTATAATGTTACTTGCCAGAATTCATCACATCAAGAAGGTTTGACACAGTGAGCTTTTGGGATTTGCATTTTCGCCAGAAAGCATCAGTAGGCATAAATATTTGTCAGTCAATTCAATTTTTCCACATTTTCTTGTTGTTCGATAACTTAAAATACATGTGTGATTTCAGGTGCATTGCACATGAAAAGCAATGCAGTTTTTAATATCCGAGGCAGGTTGATAGGGATTCCAAGACTAAATCAGGTACAATTTGATAACATTTTCAACATTTTACCATAGATTCGTTGATACCATTTATAACCTGAGCTGTGTTGCAGTTTATGATACAAATTATTTGGCTTGAAAATAAAGCTAAATATAGACTCAGGTATACTCTAAATTGCCCATAGGTGTGAATGGTTGTCTGTCCCTATATGTGGCCCTGCGACATGCTGGCGACTGTCCAGGGTGTACCCCGCCTTCGCCCATTGTAGCTGGGATGCCCCCCCCCCTCGACCCTGAATGCAGGAATAAGGGGTAGATAATGGATGGATGGATGGATAGACTCAGGTACAATCACAAAATTCCTGTCTACAAAACACAATTTCACACGTAACAGTAACTTCTCATTCAATTCAAATCACAAGAAAACTCTTCGACTTACAAACATATACATGATCTGGACTAAAAGCTTGGAATCTGCTCTTTCAACATAATTTCAGTTATGAGATACCAGTGAGAAACAAATCAATATCGTATGATATCATCCTTTTGTTATCGCCATCAGTAACTGTGGAGGTTAAAGTGGACTGTGGAAATGCTGAAATGCTGTGTGGTCATTTTATTTCCCCACTGAGAAGCAAAACTCGTACTGTAAGGACACCACTGGCAGAGGAAGCCCTCGTGCAGGGATTTTCACACCAGCAGCAGGTAAAGAGTGGAGCAGTGGTACTGATGTCTGAAGGGGGGCTGAGAGGTGAGGGAAAAGAGAGATTATGACAGGAGATGAGATGAGAGAGTGAAGAGAAGATGATCAGGCCTTTGCGTACCTCTGGCTGGGCGTCTCTCCAGCACCCCGCTGAATGTGCTTAATTGGCAGGCCCGTGTGAATAGACAGCTGTCCAGGCCGCCGCGCTATAAAAGGCAGAAGCTGCATGGAGAGGCTGCTGGAGCGGCTCACTCTATTCTTCTGCTCTGAAAAGCTCTCTCTCTCTCGACTCTCCGTGCCTGGGCCTGCGTCGCCACATAAAAACCTATCTAATCACCACAGATTATCTGCCTCTAATGGTCACCCACGAGTGGGCTTGCATCCCCTTCACGAGCCTGAGAGGGAGGGAGAGACATACAAATCAACAAATATAGCTGATGGCTTACCGCAGCAGGGGGTTCGGCATGGCGACACTTAAAAGCCAGTTTTTGGAAACAAATCCATGCACTGAACTCCCGGAGATCAGCACACGGGTTGCGAAAAGAGCCACAGGCAAACAAATATGATTAAACAGGGACTAGCGCCAAAATGTTATTATTTCTACACACAGATTACACACACTGCTCATTCTCAGGCGGGACTGACGGGCCACGCTGGATTTTAGGTGTCATTATTTGTCAGAATAAGCAAAAGGGTGAGATAAAAAGTCGAAAATTCGGCATTAATCAGAATTTGCGCGCGCACAAGGAAACTTTAAATCATTTCACACTTCCTCAACACACACACAGACACAGATGCAGCGACTGAGCCTCCCTACATTGTCATTCATCCTCTCTAATGCCTGGCCTGGGGTCTGCTCGCAGGGCAGGGGTGCAGGCAGCACTCTTTACCTCCCGGGGTTTCCATTATCCCACTACCATTCTCTAAAATGGAGGTCATATCAGGTGCCATTTTCACAACCTGCTTCTCCAAATGCACCATTTTCCTCACAAAATGACACACACATTATGCTTTAAAGGTGGAGCCGATCTGAAATACGTGCCCTCACCCTCCACTGGGATTTAAAAGGCAAAAGATAAACAAACAAATGAAATGAAAACACGAAGAACAAAATGAACATTCAATAAGTACAGAAGAAGAGTCGTTTCCTCACTGATAACCCAATTCCTCCCTGATATTCATTCAAGCTGGCATTCAAAATGCAGGCCAGAAACTACTTTTGTAAGGGTCAAAACAAAGCAAAAGAACAAAAAAGTACTTTTGTTTCAAATTATTTTCATTCTGAATGACATTTTAGTGGGGAAACATATCAGATACTATTATGCAATAAATTGGGGATCCAAAATGAAAAATCTTGGCCAAAACCCAAATCAAAACTGAAAAAAAAAACACCACCACAATAAATAACATTTTACGCAAAATTAACAAGCTCAAATGACTGCATTAGTCAACCGCAGTATGGCTACAAGACCTACTGCCCTCAATAACAGAGAATGTTTCACGCTTTGCATCTGGCATTTCCGATTTTTTTTCATAATTTCTATAACTGTGGCTATAAGTGTTACGGCATCCTAACAGTGCATAAATATATATTTTTGGTGTTTTGCTGTATTCTGCATTACAAGCAAGAGATCATGGGTTCAAGCACTCTCAGAACTGTAACAGTGAAGCTCTTGAGCACTGAATTCATTCCTGACACTGAGCATAAAAGTCTTCCCTCTCTCCTAGAAACCCTGAATTAATTTCACATAGTGTCACGGTTGATCTGTTGCTGGTCAAACTGTTTAACTCTTTGTGTTTTAATCATATATTTCTAATCGTCATTACCATCAAAAGTATTTAGAAAGATTTTGATAAGCTGTAGATCTACTTGATCTTTGTTTTATTAGTAAAAAAACATCTATTTTCAGTTAATTAAACAAACATTTTTTGTGCATTTTGATCCATACCTCGCAAAAACCAAAGATACCAACATTAAGTAGACTATGTAATAGCAAAAATCATCTTTTCCTTGTCATATTTTGGTTAAACTGATCATATGGTAATGTGCAGACTGCGATTCCAAAAATAAAACTAAAGTCTCTGAGCATTCAGCCTAATTGAAGAGACTCATAGTTTCATATACTCTATTCTCTGTTTTTGCCTAAACAGTGACTCTCTCCAGCAGCCCCCCTGACCCCCCACCCCTACCCGAGCCCAGGCTCTACAGCAGATGCCAGTCAGCTGCACAGTTGTTGGTCAGGGAGCGGTGGCATGGCCAAATACCTGCCTGTGAAACCAATACAAAAGGCAACAGCTGTTTATTACCTTCCACAGACTGTGGATGACTATGGAGGCAAAAGAGTGGGAAAAAAGGATGGCAGCAGATTTGTGTGTGAGGCTTCCCCTTCCTGCCATCTGGATAATTGATCATTCGATATCGTAAAAAAAAATGGGTACTGTGTCATAATGGCGTGCTCCTAAAAAACGAGACGGCGCGCGTGTTCATCTATTTACTCTTAGGCCGGCTTTTTATTTGCGTGCATTTGTAGGACTCGTCATGATGATTACCGAAGACACATTATGGGAGGATTAAGCATCATGTGCGGTGGGAGATGATCAATGGGCCGCTTTTATCTGTCATTTAGGCTTCATTCACCACAGCTTTACAGATGCTCCATACTCGCCTGCAGGAGCTGGGGAGGGGGGGCGGGGGGGTTGACTTGACGAAAGCACTGGCTTTGCCACATCTGTGACACACACACACACACACACACACACACACACACACACACTTACACGGTTGACAAAGGGAAGATATAGACTTCCATTCTGGGCTACCAGTGTTTTGCACAAAACAGAGCACTTTCTGTCACCACCAAGTATAAATTTTTTTCTAGTCATTTAACAGGCATCATTGTCTATTGAAAAAGACCGCATGGACTCGCTCTATCTCTCTGACGGCTTCCCTCGCCCTCTGCCTGTGCATTATGTAGATAACCTGGGCCGATATATATCCTGACTGGGTCACCCAGAGGTCGCAATCACACACTGTGACAGAAGCAGCCACTCGCAGTAATTCAGCAGTGGTTTGAAGGGGTGGGGGTGAAGGCCCCCACAGGGTGTCCTCGGCGTGCCTGTAAGACAATTGTGTAGAGCAGGGGGTGCCTGCGAGAGCCTGTCAGAGCAGCAGAGGGAGGGCTTTGATCACTGGGGAGCGAATTTGGGGAGGAAGGGAAGCGACGCAGTATCAGACGAGCAGCCCAAAAGCAAAACTCGCCAAGCAACAAGAGGTAATAAGGTGCCGTGGAAACGGGATGAGACTCAAGACCCAAACTTGCCGTCCGCAATTATTTGCTTTCAAACTGCCCCGCCTTTCACTCCAATCCATTATCTGGCATGAGCGGACACGTATCAAAATTAGATGACTCGCCAAGATACATATTTGCAGTGCTATTTAGTCTTTGATAGATTCATTTATTCTCCCAAGGTGTGATGAAGGAAGCATTAATGCTTTCCTCATACAAAAACAAAGGCGGCAATTAGCCTCTGTAACTCGGGTGGAGCTAAGACGAGATTGAAACGTCTGCACAGGAAGTCTCTCATTCCCACTCTGCCCGCGACCTTCCACAATCATTCCAGCTCTAATGAAAATCTCTGATGACTGATAGATGGAGCTCACGTATCTACATGCCATCACATCCTGATAGGGGTAGCTGAAGGACAGGGTTGGAGACAGTTACCCAGCCTGTGCACTCGCATTAGAGTAGGAGAGCAGGAGTGAGTCAGTAACCCTGCAGCAAGAGCTGCACTGAAGTAAAACTCCAATATCAATTTTTGTGTAAAATTCTAAGGAATAGTTAGAATAGAAATGCATCTAGTTCTGGATTCAAATCGCAAGTGTGAAAACATCTGGAGACTGTTGTTACTGCTGCTGTGTACTGGAGACTCTCAAACTACCCCTCACACTGACTCCAGCACAAATAACCACTCCTGACTCTAACTGTTCCTCCTCACACTGACTCCAACATAAACTACCACCCCTGACTCTAAGTGTTCCTCCTCACACTGACTCCAAACATAAACGACCACTACTGACTCTAACTGTTCACACTGTTATACTGACAGCCATTCAGCAATGATTAAATCTGTACAATGAGGCCTCTCATTGTTATTTATCTTCATAGGGTCATCTCTTTTATTCTAATTCACTCTCCAGGTCAACCAGAGGAGGGCAGGCTACCATTTTAAGTCTTGGTTCCTCCCGTTTTTTCCCCCTTGCCTGTGTTGCCTTTGGCTTTCTCACTAGGGGCTTGGACCTGGATTCTGTAAAGCTGCTTTGTAACAAGTTGTAAAAAAAAAAAATAGTGCCATCTAGTGAATAACGTCTAATAATTTAAAATATAATACAAATATTTTGTAATATAAATCTTATATATTACAAATATATTGTAAAAAAAAAAAGATTAAACATTTGATGTGCTTGATCACTACCACAATTTTTGGAAGCATTTTGTTGCATTTCATCCAAAGGAGGAGCTGCAACTAACACATTTCAATATCTTAAGAATGTTTTGAGTTAAAATTTGGTATGTTCATACAATGCTGGCTAAATTTGCTCATTTTTCCTAAATCTCCTTTTGGCTTCCTTAGTTCAGAGTTCAGAGCTCAAAGTTCAGCAGCCAATGCATGCTTGTGTGAAGCATCAGTCTTAATGAAATGTTGTAGGCTCATTCAAAATGGCATACCGAGGCTATTTACAGAATGTCAAACAAATCAGCCATAAGATGTAAACAGCAAGCTGCAATATTTTTCCTCTGTTCAACTGGTTTGGTTTGTCTGAAAAACTGATTTTATCTACAGAACAATTACAAAATAGTTTTATTTCAGCAGTTGAAGAAGTCAAATTATTCAGTCTCTCACAATTCAGACATCTGCTTGGACCCCATTGATTGCCACTTGTTATCTACTGCCAAATCATGCAGCAAAAGTGCAGTTAAAATATAGTAAAAGTTCTTGCAAAAGCAGCTTCAGTTAAGATAAAAGTTCAGTGTTTCCCTTACTGTTGAATATGCCATGTGGTCTATCCAGGCCAATTCACATTCTGCCTGACTTTGATTAGTCACTCACTTTTGTCCAAAATAAATTTCTAAGATTATTTTCATATGTGAAGACCATTAAATTCAGATCCCAAATTTGGTGCGGATCCAATTATTGTATGACATAGCATTGACATGTACAGATGAGCCTGGTTTTGCTAGTGGAGCAGTATCTAGCAGTGGTCTTCCAGAGCAGAGGTCCCCAAACATCAGGCTGTGGGCAATACAAAATATTTTATTGATAATATATTGATTATCAGAGTCTGAAAGTGATTCAGTACATCACATGATATGGTACATCAAAAATATAGCTTTGTTTTTAGTTGTATCTGTATCGGTCGGTGAAAATATTGTTTTACATAAAACTGCTCCGTGGTGTAAAAAAGGTCCGAGGCCGCTGTTGTAGAGTGTAGCCACAGTGGGTTTTAATCACAAAAATTTCTGGCCCTTAAAGAAACAGAAAGTATGTTTCTACAACGTTCTGAAACATTAATTATTTTTATTTCAATATGTTAATAAAGCCAGCGAGAAATATAGAAATGAATGCTGGGCAATGATTAATTCTTTTTTTCTCTCTATTTATCCACACAATTAAATAATTAAATAATTCATTGAAAAGTAGTATATGGCGTATTTTTATTTTTAAAGTACTGCTAAATGAACAAAAGTGCAAAAATCTTTGGTTTGCCATTACTTTAAACTAATAAGGAGCTTTTTAACAGCAGTGTTCCCTTTAACAAAATTACACAGCTGCAAATATTACTTAAACATGAATGTAATCACATCAAATATAAAACCAAAGCTATTGGCCCCTGCCAGGGAATTGACATTTTATCTAGTTTGTTATAGAAAAAGAAGTTACCCTCAGAGTCCAGAGCATGTGGAGCAGAACCATTATAGTTTGCAAAGAGGGACCAACTCCATATGAAAGTCTATGTATCTGAATGCAGTGTCCGTAAAGTCCATGAACGAAAACCAGCCAGGGCGCAGAGCTGTGTGCTCCGCGCACTCACAACCACAAAAAAGCAACTTTCAAAGTAAAAGGATTTTTAATGCATTATCATTGCATTAACATGGCCGGCCCTAATACAAATACAGACAAATATCACTCCCCATAAAATTCAAACGCATGTGCATCAGTAAGATATAAGCTGCTCTTCATCATGTCATAATAATACTGCACAATTACTTGAGAACACTGTGTAGCTACATTAGACTTTATTAGTGTCTTAATTGCCCATATGCCTAATAAATATATGTTATCTTGGAACCCTGCATTTTGAAAAAAAATTATTTAAAAAATAATTGAAACACAAGAAAAAATAATGTTATATAGAAAACCAGGACATTTTACAATGGAAACCCAGGAGACACCTGGAGGAGAGCCACACAGGATATTGAGCCATAGGGGGCAATATCTGATCCAGCTGTTTCAATAAACACCCCGGACTTTCACAGAGCGTCAAGAGATCCAATTACCTGCAAGAGTAGTGTAGTGCACTAAATGACTGAGTGTGTAGCCTGAACATTGTGAGAGAGAGTGGGATGTGTGAGATTAGAGGAAGCACCCTTGCACAATGCCAGATCCTTCTTCTTTTCACTCCAGGTTTAGGAAAGTGAGATAGATTACACACTGCAGATAATGAAACCAGGGAATTTAGATAGCAGTTTCAAATAACAGGCAAGAAATTTATACAACTGTTAATGTGCAGCACATGTCTGCAGCTCTGTTTACTTACCTATAAGACAGAATTGATATCAGTTGTTTTAGCAACTGTGTGTATATTAACAGTCAAATTTGGACATTGGCCATTTTGTAATTAAATGGAAAAGAAAACATAACATGATTTTATTCCATAACTGTGCTGTTGATCTGTTCACCATGAAGCACAGGGGTTTTTAATATGACAGTGATGATATTCTGCAAGTCCAAATCATCCCACATCTACTCTATCCGCACACCAAAGGATTTACCGCATAAATGCAAATTTTTATTCTTATTAAACCTCAGAAAGTCATTGCGTGAACGACTATGAATTAAAATGTCACATAAAGCAAGTTTCCTTTATAAGATAAAAGAAAATTTAACAGTGCATGTCTGACATCCTATTAACTGGTTGTGTGGTGATGCAGAGTCAAATTCTAGACTGTCCTTTAACTTT
>JBBIGB010000001.1:10069651-10082208 GCA_037577075.1 Alestopetersius hilgendorfi | reverse complement strand
GTGTGGGGACGGTACCTTGCTCAGGGTACCTCAGCAGTGCCTAGCGGTCTTGGGAATCGAACCTGGACTTTCTGGTCACAGGGCAAATGCCCTAACCACTAGGCTACCAGCTGCCTAGTATGAGAAAGTATGAGATGTGCTTCAGGTGAGTCAAAGGTGAAGGAGGGGTTAGACCAGCCTGTGGAGAAGTTTGGCTGGTTGAGGCCAAATAATATAACTCTGGACAGGTGCCAAAAAAACATGTCACACCCTTGACTTCCATTCAAACTACCTTTTCAAACCCCTTTTTGTTGTTGCTGTTTCATGACTCTATTTCTTTATTTCAATTCTTCTTCCAGTGACTACTTTCTTTTAGCATGGAACCTAAAGCACAGACTTGGATGTGTATTTTTGGGTGAATATGAACCCCTTAGAATCTGAATAGGCACTTATGCGAATGTCCTAAAATACCTAAATTTCCAATGCTAGTCTATGGAGGGCAGAACGAGGGCATGTACGACACTGCAGTGGACAGATAGAGCTCTCTGCCTCTCTGTTCGCTACCTCAACGTTTACCCCAGTTTATTCACTCCATCCCACTAATACACTGCCACCTCCTGTCCCCTCCTTAAATGGCAGGAACTCATATGCCATTCATTTACAAAAAAGAAACTTAAGAAGGTTTTTCTTTATTCTCTCTCTCTCTCTTGCACTCTCTCTCTCACTCTTTCTCCATCTTCCTGTCTCTTTCTCTCTCCCTCTGTGTTTCTTCCCCTCCCTCTCTCTGCTCCTCCAGAGCTGTTATTGGAGAGCATTGCAGGCGTATTCAGGTCACTGATGGAAGGCGCAGAGAATGCGATTTCGGCTCCCCTGCTGGCTGGACATGTAGTGGGTGAGAGATTTGGAAAGAAGGCATGGGGAGGGGAGGGGGAGGGCACTGGTGCTGGAATAAGGGGAAGGGAGCAGGGAGCAGCTCATGAAAAGCCCATCAGAAAAGAGTTTTCCGTGCAAGGAATGCAAGACAGAGTTGCCATACAGAGTGGAGCTTCCATGTGGAGGGGAGTCCTTGCATTTAGAGTCTTCTGCACTTGTCTGAACTCAGCAACCCAACTAAAAATGGTTCTTTGCGGCAATTCCATTGGAGAACCTCTTTTGGTTTCCTAAAGTAGAGGTTTTCAAATTGGTCCTTGGTGACTCCAGACAAGGTGGTGGTAGATTCTGGTTCAGAAAGTCAAACTATTTTCCAAAATTTTGCTTCAATGTCCTGATTTCTCTAATTAGCCCAAACCAACAACATAAGGACCATGCACCCAAGCCCACAACCATTCAGAAACCATTTAAGTGCATATATCCAATCTAAATGTATCGGAAAAAACAAGCACATGTTTCAGACCCATCACCCATTATCCTCTCTTCAGGTAGATGGAAGAGCCTGATACGACTATGAGATGACTGAGCTCTGCCAGGGGTCAGAGTCCACTGCAAAAATGAGACCAAACAAGAGGAAGCTGTTCCCTCCTATGAAACCTGTGCGTCATTTGCAGCCCCTTTGCTCTGAGGCAGGGGGGAGGTTAGAGGTTAAATGTGGCGGCAGAGTGGCGGCCCATCACCAGGATAATGAAGCTGACTGGCCAGACTGACTGACTTGAGGACAGGTGCAGTTAAACCTGCTCAGATCCCATCTCCAGGGTCAGCCCTTTCCACCTAATCTCACCAGCTGCTGATGAAAGCACGATTTAAGGAAAAGGGGTGTGTGTCTGTGTGTGTGTGAGGGTGTGTGTGTATGTGTGAGGGGGGGGGCTCGTTGCCAGAGTGGATAAGACTCAATTTGAAAAGCCTGTAGTGGGAAATGACTGTTTTTGGCCCCCATCATGTCGTACAGCTAGGGCACTTTACTGTGCTGTTTGCTGGGGGGGATGCAATTTTACAGCCCTTTCTGCAGCGGGATTTACTGGATGTGCAGTTAATAGTTTATATAGTTGACTCCAAGCAGTAGGGATTAAAGATGGAGTGTTGTTGGGAGCAGCAGCTTGGGGAATATATTTATCCACAGCAAGCTCGGCCCGTTCGCTGCAGTGCCTGGCCTACTGACCTTGGGTTGGGCCAATACTGAGGTTCCACGGACCAGTGGCCACCATAAAGGGCATGGATGTCTCTGTCTCTATGATTCCGTCAGTGCATTCTCAGTGATATAGGTGTCTTTCTCTCTTTTATACCTTTAATCTGCCCCCCAACCTGCCCCTTTTTTGATCCCACCGTCTTCTCACATGCCACACATTCTTAGTGCTCAGTTAACCTCCTTGGAGCTCTAGATCTCTGGCTTTGATTCTTCCGCCCCCTACGTGTTGTTGTGGTGGAACAAAAACAAAAAGCAGCTCCTTGTTTACCAGCGTCCATCCACACTGATACCTCCATGTCATTTACTCTGGCACTGGTGACCAAGCTCACAACTGGGCTGAAAATTAAACAGAGCCTCCCTTCCCACCTGTGGCCTGCCTACGTGTGAGCTTTTCTGTGTACCTGTGTTTGTTTGTGAACAGGCCCCTAACACCAAACCGCCAGGCCTCAAACACAACCTCAGCCAGCTGGACCAAACACCGACCAGCTCTTGTGTCTTCACACAAACCTGCCTGTGTTGCCCCCCAAGTCCAGGCTCACAAGTCCGGAAGGGGGTGGGGGGGCTCAAAGGAGCTCCTCCACCATCAGGCCTCATATGGCAGAGGTACGCGACTTCTCTGTTGACTATGAAAATCCCACCAACCTCACAGCGGTGGGGCCAGAGCACAGCGCTTGTTAATAGTGAGAGCCTGTGAGGGGTAAACAGACATATGAGAGGTATTTGTGAGGGGGGCTGATAGCAGCTGGACCGACTTCAAGGCACACTTCACACTCCAATCTCATGCAGTTTATTGGAAAGAAAGTCCACGAAAACACCTGTGCCATAGTATTTGAAAAAAAGAAAGAAAAAAGAAAAAACTGGCAGATGCTTATCCTGGAGGGTAACTGAGATGTTTATTCAAAGCTGGCCAAACACCACCTGAGGATGTGGGCCTGGTTTACCGAAAGCGTCAAAGCTTATCATAAAACTGTAGAGTGACCATTAGACTGAATACTCTCTCTCTCCAAGCAGGGCTGTATTTCACAGTGCCTTTGAGAACACTAACTTGTGATCATATATATAAACATTTTTTTAAATAAGCAACAGCCTTGTGAAATCAGAGGTTAGCACATCTGCATTAGGATCGCTTAAAGCAATGATCAGCATGAGACAGACGTTTTCCTTTGACTGATATCTCAAAAAAGACTCATTCACTGAAGACCAATAGAGCAGAACATTTAGGCAATGTTGGGCAATTGTGTTAAGACACCTAACTGCAATTTATTCCTTTTACTGTAAAATGTATATTCCTCTGCTAATCCAGGTAGAAGTGACCTCAGTTTCTACATTTATGTATCAGGATCAACAGCTTTGTACAAAAAGAACATCAGATGCTGCCATACAATTCTCTAATTGCTCTAATTCCCATGTCATCCGTTTTTTTGGAGCCAGAAAAAAATGTAGAAAAAATGTAAAGAAAATGTTTTGGTGTCTATTTTCCACAAAACAAATAAGGAATATGATAGTTTTCATCAGCATTATAATAAAGTATTGCACCTTTTACTGCTAAACTATTACTAAAATAAATTATTGTAAAAGCATAAATATACTAAAAGTATTGATTATTCTAAAAGTTATATTTCAAGATAAATTCAAGATATTCAAGTGCCCTTGAATCGCTCCTGAGACAGTAACTGCAAAGTATAAAATAGATTAAATTGCATAAATTTGTATAGATTAATACAAAATAGAAACAAATGTAAATTATACAAATATGAGATTATATACAGACTATACACTAAATGTGTATATGAATATCTGCAACAGAAAATAAGTGTAATTCACTAAGTAAATAAACAAAAAACTTATTTGCCTAAGGATATGCAATCATTTATGCTTGACTGTTTCTAGGAGTATCTAGGAAGCAAGATGGCCAACCAGTCAATAGTTTAGGCTCATATTTCAGTATTATATACGCTGAGCAAAAATGGAAAATTTGTTATTCATTGTTGTTTACATTACAAGTAATGGTCTGCTTTTCATGACTATGATGTCAGCCCTAGTACTGACTGAACATTTAGGATCTTGAATGACTTTATGCAACATCCTCTAAGGGTTAAAAGAAATGTCTCTGTGCAGCGAAGATGTATTATGTATTTGGTGCATGTTGTGAGTTCTGTTACCTAAAAAAGTCTAAAAATACTCAATTTGATAAAGAATTAGCCGGTAACCACGGCAAGGTGACCTGGAGGCTATTTTATCCTCTTTTGTTTACTGATGGCCTATTGAAAATGAAATATGGCTCGGAGTGCATGTGGGGGCGTGTGAAGGGCGCAGGTTCTTTAAAGGGCCAGTGGAGCGAAGCCAGGCCTAAACAAACTGACCAGAAGGAGGTGGAGGGCAGAGGGGGTTTCAGTCACTCAAGTCTAGTCAAGTAGGTCTTTAATGTCATTTTAACAATATACACAGTACACAGTGAAATGAAACAACACTCTCCTGGGACCACAACATTCTTCCACGACAACAATGTTCCTCCAGGACAACAAAGTTCTTCTAGGTCCATAACTTTCATTCTGGATAATAATGTTCCCCCAGATACACAATGTTCCTTTAAGACCACAAAGTTCCACGAGGATCACAAAATTCATCCTGGACCACACCGTTCCTTAAGGACTACGCCTTTCCTCCAGGCATACCAGCACCACAGCATTCCTCTGCAGGACAGGACTACACAGAGTGCAAAATAATAAATGAGCAACAGAAAAACGTTTTACCTTACATACAACATACAGTACAGTGACCGCAGTAGTAACTAGTAACTAGTGTGGGGGGATACAATATTAGAACACAAACAGTATTCTAATAGCAGAGTCTTTAAAGTGTGCAAAAATGTAAAGGAATGCAAAGAAGGAGGTAAACTGCAATACATAATTGTACAAAACTCACAGTCAAAATAGAGTCATGACACACCGGTGTCAAACTGCCCCTGGTCTAAAGCAGCCGGCAGAATGGAAGATTCTGAAAAAAAGATGTTTTAATGACTGTGTCAGGCATTTAAAACAGCTTCGACAGACAAATCTGAGTGGAGCCACGGTCGAAAGCAAAACGCCTCCCAAACATGTATTTAGGAGTGAGGAGAAAGAGGGGCAGAGAAACATTTTGGAGAGGTGTAATAAGAGAGATTTAGAGAGGGTAAAACTACTCCACTCCAACAAACTATCTGCCCAGACTCACGCAATTATAACCAACCGGAGCTCTAAAAGGAGAGGAGGAGGCATTAAAAAAAAGGGTAGAAATTGACCCACTTAAATACAGTCAACAAAAACTAGTTTCTCCACCTTTGTGTTGTTTCTGCTTTCCCCTGCCAGCGCCAGTCTCACTTTTGTTAAGGGAGAAAGAAAAGGTTAGGGTGAAATGATTGTTGTGCGATGTTTACAGTGGTCGAATTGGGGTGGGGGGGTGTGACAAATTATGCTGTCAGGGACACATCCAGCCTGGACTAAAAGGAGACAATTTAAAATTTTCACTGTTCAACACCTTTAATGACTCATAATGCAAGAGGTGTGGCTATTCTTATTAAATGTGTGGCTGAATCAATAAGAGGGATAATTGAAGTTGTTAGAGCAAATTATAACACGGCTATTATGTGGCAGTACAATGTTGTTCTGTAAACTGTTATTACAGGGGGAAGAAGCTCTTTGCGCAGCGAGGCAGTAGGGGGAGTGCTACTGAATGGGGGGTTATATGCAATAGTTGCCACTATCTGCTGTAATCATCCCTCCCTTTATTGACAGGGACCTCACTCTCCTCTCCCTCTCTTTTGTGTGCTCTGCAATTTCCAGCCCCATTTCTAAACATGGATTGTGCATTTCTGCCGTCGTCGTTGTTTATAGATATAAAGTCAGGAGATGTACTTGTTAACCTCCCCTTTTTACTCTTTTTTTGCGATTTCACTCAACTTGGTCGTTCAGAATATTGACTGACGTATTGTATAAACTTGAGTGAATTTTGGGCACTGAAAGGATCCCTTCCTGCTCTATAGGTGAATTACACTCCTCGGGGCGTCTAGTGCACCTAACTGTCCTTAATGTACATCAGTGGGACTTGTCAAATAGATAAATGCACGCAGCTCGCCTGGGGGCGACGACTGCAGCGAAGGAGCCGCAGCGATACACACCAGGTATCTCATAAAGGAACAGACCGGTGACAATTTTCAAACTGACTCAGATAAATAATGCCGATTCCGGTCCAGTAGACAGCAAGGGGCGCCGATCTGGGGTGTCGACACATTCGTTATCAGCCCTGGATTCACAACACTTTTGGGGTCTAAATCTAAGGGCTATTCTGCTTAAGAGTCAGGGCAATCTTTTGCAAACATAAAATAAAATATTGCATTTGGTCCATGTCAGTAAACGGTCAGTGCAGTTTAACGTGATCTGATGTGACTTCATTCCTGACTCAGTCATAGAGAAAAACTACAAAAGAAATTTTAAAAAAAGCACTTGGTTTCATTAAAAGTGATGTGTGTTAAACAGCCTCTTGTCACCTGGTAGTGATCTGAAGAGGTGCAAACCAATTCTAGCAAATTCACAAAGAGACTTAAAAGCTTCCACTGGATTTCCAAAAGTATTTTCTACAAGGCCCTTTTAGAACTATAAATGGATATGTTTGAGTGTGCTCAAAGAGGTACAGGCAATAGGAGAGAGACAGGCATAAAATATAGTTAAAATGGGTTGCGTAGACCTTTTAGGTCTTCTTGTATTTCCACAGCAACTTTTATGAATTTTGACAGCCATCAGATATCTCTCGAGATAACCCTGCAAATACGGTAATGAGCACACGCCTCATTTCTTGGTATTTTGTAGGAAAATGTGACAGTTGGTCAGTACAGTGATTTACTGCAACATGTGCAAACATACGTGTAAATAAAGTTCACTCGTTTAATTCTAACCAGCTTTAAAGTCAGTATTTGTTCTGACCACCGTTCACAGTCCGAACTCACTTAGACAAGCTATCCTATCATTTCTTAAAGTGTCTTCAGGAATAGTTCTCCAGGCTACTTGAGGGACAATCCAAAGCTGTTCTTTGGATGTTAGCTGCCTTTTGTTCCTTTCTCTCTCCAGATGATCCCCCACTACTTCAATAATGTTGAGATCTGGGCTTTGGGGAGGCCGATCCATGACTGATAGTGTAAGATCATGTTTAATTTTCTATAAAGGTGCTTTGACTGTATTGGCAGTGTGTTTGTGTTTGGAATCATCTAAAAAATGAAGCCGTTGTCAATCAGATGATTTTGCATGGTAATATTTGTTTTTCACTACTGATTTATGTGTAATAAGATCCTCTTATCATGAATAACTTGTATAGCCTGTTGGTTAAAAAAGTAGGGAAATAGTACTAAATTTCAACCAGTAACAAACAGAATAAAAGGCTTTTTAGAAAAAACAGCGGGTACGAATAGTGTCCATAACGAATTGTTTTTAGCATTTAAAATATTGAAACTGTCTATAAAAACTATGATTTTGTTTACTTGATGTTATGAATTCAACATGGATTCTGAAACAGAACTTTTTCCATACCATGCCAGCCTTCTCATAATATAAAATAAGGACCTAACTAGAAGTGTCGCAATGTTTATGTTTTTCTGACAAATTATGTGTTGGAACAGACCACATTAAAAAACAATGAGGCATTTTACTTCACTTTCAAACTGAGCAGGATTGATAGTGCTTTTACTCTAATGCAACATGCAGGTGATTCTTTAAGTACAGACAATATACATAACACGCTTAAAACAGTTTGTTGTTATATATTGTGTTTGTCATATCATCCATCTCTAATCAGAACCTTAACTGCATAATACTTACATATTAAATGAGTAGGGCCCTCCTCCAGCCCTCTGACATTTTGTTGATAGATTTAATTTTGATTATTGGCAGAAGTTTCCTTGAAAGACGAATTAACGACAGACAAAACAGACTGAGGGCATCCTGGTGAAACGTTTTAAATTTCAGTGCTGTTTATTACAATGCAGCAAATCAAACTGATATCGTCGAACAAATTACCTCCATAACGTATCATAGGCCTATCATTTGCAAAATCAAACTCTTTGTTAAAAAAAAGGTTTCAGATTCACGCAAAAAGGGATTTAAGCTTAAAAGGCGATGATGGAAGCCTAGGGCACAGCTCTTCACTGCGTACGGTTCTGCCTTTTGACATTTTAAAGATAACGTGGCTTAAGTACCTGCGACTAGAAGAGAACGGTGCTCCGCTGTAATTGTGACTAATTGTGTTGTGTGACTCTATCAGTATATGTTTAGAAAAGCTTTGATATGGCAGAATCCCTTCAGGCTGAAGGACAACCAATGAAGAGAAAGCAATTTCTTGATTTTCAAACCCGTATAGCCTAATTCTGCCCAGGAGCGGAGTGATGAAGAAGCTGTTAGCATAGCTGTTATCAGAGATCACTTAAGAACTGTAAGACACTCAACTCTAAAATATTCTCTCACTTTATTTTTTAAAGCCAGAAAGTATCAGAACATTTTATATCTCATGCGATGTGCGGTTTGTATTAAAATTAAAGGCTGTTCCTCTTGACATGCAAGACAAAAACTATTTATGAACCTTGTATGTTCCTAAAAGGACTTGTAGAACTCATAGATGGAAAACATGGAGAACATGCCGGGATCATTAGCAGTCACTGGAGGTTTCCTTTGGGTGTAGATGTACAATATTGCACAAATGTATTGGTTCACCCCTCTTTTCTTCATATTTCGCTTCCAAAGATGCATTTTAATGTAGTCTTGAGGAACAGTTCTCTGGGCTTCCTGAAGACCTTTCCAAAACTCTCATTTTTAGTCCAATCCCTGAACCTGACCAGTTTCAGAGGAATGTTTATTAAGCCACACAGTGACCTACTTATGTGAAGAAAGAGGTGCAGATTATTCCAGATGATCAGGCAGTGATTAGTATACTGGTGGTGCTCAATGCTGAGTGGTTAGAATACCTTTGTCCAGGCACCTTGTATCTTTAGGCAGTTTGCAGCGTGTCACAGTTAAACATTTGTTCCCATTTCTTTCATTGAATCTACTCAATATGCCAAAGATAAGACAGTTTCACAGGTATAAAATAGTGTTGTTTTGTGTTGTTTATTCCAACACAGTGATTCAAAGCGAAATATAAGGAAATGAGAGATGGCTCAGTACAGTATTTTGGTTCTATAAGGAGCATGTTTTGAAAAACCTCTTCAAACCCTTCACACCATTCTCTCAGCACCCCAAAAACTATGCTAAGTGCTCTGCACTGTGAAAACGGCTGACCACCTGTCTCCCCTTCCACTGCAACCCGTTAAAGAAGTGGAATCAAGGTGAGCCAGGTATCTGCTTGCGACTACCGTTTTAGCCTGAATATCTGTCATGCACTCTTCAACAGAGGGCTGATACAGGGACCTCCAACACCCTCATGGAGAGGAATCCGACTGCTGAAACACTGACCACTTAAGAGTCCCAGCCCAGTCAGTGCATTAAAATGTGTGACTTTCACACACAACAAGTTTTTTGGATGTTACCAAAGAATCTAAGTGCTTTAGGACAGGAGGAGGGAGAGAGAGGGGGAAAGAGAGGTGAGAGGGAAGAATGAAGGGGAGAGGGATGGGATCAGTCGAATGTGAAGCTGGCAAGGGGGGATGAAGCAACAGAAACATAGGTAAAAGGAAGGAAAGAGGGAAAGTATATGAGAGGAATAAAATGAAAAGAGAAAAGAGAAGAAGAATAAATGAAAAGAGTGAGTGTGTGAGACTGTGTGTGAGAGAGAGACAGATACAGTACAAAGAGACAAGCCGACAGAAAGAGAGAGTGGGAATAAAGAGAATAAGAGGCTGAAGACAGAGAAAGAGAAAGAGAGAAGGAGGAGGAAAGGAGAGAAAGTGAGAGAGAAACAGAGAGAGAGAGTGAGAGAGAGAGGTTAATAGCAGGCAGAGGGCTCAGGGCTGATAGAAATGCAGAGCGCGTCTGGAGCTGGCGTTCGCTCTGAGATGGGCTGGAGCTGAGATCTGGCGCACGCTATAAAAGAGCTCATTGAAAATAATTCAGAGTGACGGCTGTGCAGGCCCAAAACAGAACGAGGGGTGGGGGTGGGGGTGGGGTGGGGGGATGGAGAATGGACTAGAGAAGGCAGGCTGATCCGAAAGAGAAATAGAAACTATGGCAGAAGAAGAGAAGAATACTGGTCTGAGGAGAAGCTGAGATCATCAGGAGGGTTCGTGTTGCAGTGATGTGGGGATAAGAGTCCTTTATTTAAAGCAACCTAATGTAATGTAAACAGAAACACAAAAGATGTTGAATGATTCTTCACTGCTGATCTACTGCAGATTCCACCTCAAATAAATAAAAGGGGGATTATCATACCTATGTGCATCTGTAGTACTTCTGTCCTCTATTTTTCATTTCCTTGATTAAAAACTAGCTCATAATCAAAAATCATTTCCAGCTTTTTGCATTTCTTAAATTTAGAATTTTGTATTTTCCAACAGCTTCTAAGCTGTTGATACAAAACTGTAAAGTGCAAAGCTGAATCAAAACAGAAATAAAAGCAAGAAACTAAACAACAGCAAAAGCATAAAACAGACCAAATATATGCACACACATATAAATATATATATATATATGCAATCAGCAGTAAGGAGAAATATATATCGTTCTGTCGTTCTTAGATTGGCTACTTTCAAACCTCCTGCCTCAGAGTGCAGCGGTATTTCACTGTCCCAAGTGTTCTCTGGACAGTACAAAAGCATTTATAGTTATTTTTATATGGGGATGTAGTTGAATTTACGTTAATATTTATGTTACAAAATTAGTAAATTATATTTTTTCATTTAGCACTCGTCCGCCACGCCCCCACGTCCTTGTGCTGGGCTGTTTATATGTCATACACATATATATGACATGTAATACATACAATTACGCATAAGATATGAGTAATGAATAAAACTACAGTAAAGCTGCCTAAAAGCCTAAACAAATGTGTTTTGATTTCTTAAATATTTCAGTCAATGGAGCAGATCTTAGTGCCGCTGAAAGACTGTTCCATAACCTTGGGGCCACAAAAACGTTCCAGGAAGGCCAGTCTAGCGGTACAGTCATCGCTTCTGTGCTGTTACTGGGAGAGAGTGGTCTTGGTGTGAGAGTGACATGGCACAGAAGGATGACAACAACCCATCACATGCAGCAGCTCTCCGCCCAGCCCAGCCGCACTATATTAATGTCAACCTGCGGACCTCTATTAAACTGTGCAAAGCTCATTCCAGCCACGGAGACATCGTTTACACTAACGCCAGCGCTTAAGCACACAGCGGAGCCTCCGAGAGGCATTGGGGGGTTAATGGGGCTTGCACATACCGGGGTGCCAAAGAGGGGCCAGCCAAGAGCAGGAGGAGGGGGTTTCAGCAGGACAGTGTCCAGCGCAGACCACCATAACCTCCACACCAAGCTGAGACCCCATTAAAACACAATGCAACCCCACTGTACCCAGGCAGATGCACCCTCATTCTGAACCCAGTTCCTCAATATCAGTATTGCAATTAAAATGTTATATACTGCGATTGCAACAACCTTCAATATATAAAATGGTCATTTTAATTACTTTCATGAATTTTAAAGTATGTAACTGTTCACTGCATCATCCACACAGTACATATATGAAAACTAATCAGCAAAAACAGTCAAATAATGTCTTATGATGTCACAAAATTTCTATGTCTCCCTATACAGTCTAGAGCAGCTTAGCCCCACCTATTTCTGATGAAGTTATAAGGAGTGTTTCAGCTCTTTTGACTCTGTGTTTGGTCATATTGTCAGAACCACTGTGATTGGTTAGAGGCTCATTTGCATATTGCAGCCTTCTGTGATATTAGTCATGCAGAGATGAATATCAGAATAATGATTAAAATATATATTATGCAGCCCTACATTTACTACTTTGGGTAAGGTCCTGATAGTACTGATCCATAAATGTTGATGTTATTCCATTGTGCAGTGCATTTGAGACCAGGACCACGGGTCTAGTCAGGAACACAGTTTCTAATTAGTCAACTGACCCAACACATTGTGGCATATTATGTGTACAGGCATCCACCTTTCTTTACAAAGCCTTGATTCAGTGTACAGTGCATCTTTGTTTTCTATTACAAATGCAAAATCTCTCACTCATCATTTTGTTCTTTATGATTAATATGATTTGATTTGGTTGTTTCTCGCAAAAGGATGGTAGGTTTGAATAGTCTGGGTTTCCCGGCTGCCTTGGCCAGGTCTCTCTTGTAAAAGAGATTTTGATCTCAATGGGTGTTCCTGGCAAAATAAAGGTAAATAAGGTGGTGGTGGCCTAGTAGGTAGGGTACTTGCCGCTAGACCAAGAAGTCATGGGTTCGAATCCTACATTCAGTTTATCACCACTGGGTTCCTGAGCAAGACCCTTAACCCCAAGT
>JBBIGB010000001.1:10050518-10061133 GCA_037577075.1 Alestopetersius hilgendorfi | reverse complement strand
GAGATTTTTTAATGTCAAAGTGCCAAAAGGTGCCTAGATGAAGGAGTTCCAACCACTCAGCATTCAGCACCACCAGTATACTGATCACCACCAGATCATCTGGAATCATCTGCACCTGTTTCTTCACTGGTTCAGGCCATAAGTTAGATGTGCTTTGTCTGCTTAAATGATTCATACATAGGTCACTGTGGCATCACAAACAAAAACATTCTGAAACTGATCAGGTTCAGGGACTGGACTGAAAATGAGAGTCTTTGAAAGTCCTTCAGGAAGCCTGGAGAAAGTCTGGCTCTTTGAAAGCAAAATATAAAGAAATGAGGTGTACCACAATGTTTACAGAGTTTGTCTTTCACGGTTTTATTTCAGGTCGTGGACTTTACCTATTATTATTTTATGGCAAGAATCATTTTATTTTCCCCTCGGGGACAAATAAAGTTTTTTTAATTGAACTGAATTGAACTGAGAAGTTATAGAAATTATTTAATAGAAAGATCTAATTTTTGTTTACATCACTCATTTTCACAATCAAACTGTATGATCCAGTCATTCCAGATATTTAGGAGCGGATCATTTATTTAATAATGTGTATAGGATAAGTCTTCAACAGTGTGTCCCAAAACTTACAGAAATTTTTAAAAACAAATCTAATACGTCTTTAACAAAGCTTGAAACTCACCGAGGACCCCTTGGACGAGCACCATTGTGCCGCACACTGTGCATGTAAACGAAACTATAATTTGGCTGAGAAATACCAAACCTTTTAATATATTCCACAGATACTCCATCATTCATTGGGCTCTACTGCCCAGACCAGGCTAGAGGTAAAAGAACGCAGGCGCTGATTGTACACAAATATGCTTGGCTAGCAGCACATAATAACCTTATAATTAAAACGCGCTTTTAATCAAGACTAAAGGGGGAATATTTATTTGTTTCTATTTATTCATTAAATGGCATGGCTAATGTACTCAAGTCTAATGACACAGAGGCAGAGGTTGATTCGTTTTTTTCATCCTCCTCGACACATTCACAAGTGACAGACACACACAAAAAAAAATGTTCGACTTGTAGCCAAATGGGCGAGCAAACATGGTGCACATACAATGCAGAGTATAGGTGATCCCGGAGAGCCAGCAATAAGCAGGCCTAATCCTGTTGACTAAGAATGGGCACAGGGAGCCCTGCCAGGATGCAGAGAGCGCTCAGTCTGTTGAAATGCACTGGGGAATTACTCAGCGTGGCAGGGTGGTCCTCAATGAGCATCCTCCGCTGCCAATGGGCACCAGTGCTAGGCTGGCACACCCAACAATCAACAACCCCCCTCCCTCCCTCCGCTCCCTGTGCATGCCGAGGCCAATTTTCCCACTCCGACTTGGAATTGTGGGGTTTTCACAAATTATTACATTAGAATAGAGTTGCAAATTGGCTGCAGGATCTTTTTTTTCTTCGTTTCCTGGCCCCGCAATCCTTCAATTAAAAGGGCGTAGGGGGGGCACTGCCAAAGATTACCAGGCATTTTCTTTGCCCCCGCCGTTTTGGCAACGTAAAGCATGAGCTGTTAGCCAATGTGCATCCTCCCTTCATTAACGCCTTCATCACTGGAATCGCAGCAAATGGATTCGGAACAGAGGATTTTGAACAACTTGTGAGCAAAAAAAACCTACACACAATGTTAACGTGACTCCTTCGAGCAAAGTCATCACTAATTCCAGGACTCTTTCTACAAATCCTGATTGGGGCTTTAACTCCTGTCAGGTGGATGTGGAAGTTCTGCAGCGAGCGGATCGGCTCTTAAACCTTCATTACACAGAAATACCACAATATCATTAGAGGGGCTGTAGACACACGACATTTCTGTGCTGAGAGACAGCTTCCCATTGTTCCTCAGAGTGTATGTGTCAGTCTAATACCCCATCCTCCAGACTAGCAGCTCAGTGCCATGCACACACCCATTCAATACGGTGCGGAGCTGCACTGACTTAATGCCAAGCCTCTATTAGCCCTTTAAAGATTTTCTTAAGTCATTACAAGTGTGTCACCCTTTAATGAGATGATGGAGATTATAGTGATCTAGAGAAGCACAAAAAGACATCATTATGAACCCTATTTTTACTCAAAGTTTCCTTGTCTTCTCAGAAGCGATTGAATATTAGCTGATTAATCAGCTCCGCCGCAGGTGAGGAGAACTAAGTAGTGGAACGTTTTCCCCAGCCCACTGTTCGGCCATTAGGACGCAGAGACACAGACAGAGTCCTCGGGGGCTTGTAAGAGGAGCCGCTTGTTCCCCCAGCAGCCCTATAAAATCATTACTCCCCCTCCTGGCCTGGCCTTTATGAGCTGTGTCCTGATGGCCTAACAGAAGGGGCGGTAAGGGCCACTCCACTGACTGCAGATCAGCCCTTCTGCCTGGCAGAGATGGGGACAGCCGAGTAGAGTGAGGATGCCCGCACTGGAGGGGGCGAGTTCAGGTCTATCTGGACGGTCTGTCCCGAGTTCACACCGTGGATCAGGAAACTCCTCACTGCGGGAGGCAAATTTACACCGAGCCTCTCTCCCCCTCGCCGTTCCACTCCACAGACTTCACGCCCTGAGCCAGGATGTCATGGCACAAGCTCTAAGGAGCTCCGGCAAGCTGGCATAAGACAGGCTACAGCAAGGCAACTAAACAAACCTTTTAGCAGGCAGGGCGTGCCACACTGTCTCGCATCACTTGGAGACGGATACTGACGCAAGCAGAGATTTTTCACTGGGGCTTTTCAACGGATCTTTCTGGCCAAGCTGCTTCTTAGGGTAAAGACTCACAGTGGGGGTGGTTAGCAGAAAACCTGGCCCCGCACCAGCCAGGAAATAGGGCCATATGGTCATGCCACATGGAAAAAAGGTCCATACCACAGAAAATAGGTTGAGATGCATTTAAGAAAACAGCACCTCACGTGAGCCAAAGAGACCATTCATCAGCACGAAAATAATACTCTCTACTGCCCAGAAAACAGTACCCAGCAGTCAGATAAAAGGGCGCACAACATACACCCATGGCTCTGGCAGTAATAAGTGCCACATTCATTTACTGCAGCCGATTAGAAGATGGTTCTTCAGAGAACCGCCGGAAATCATCATGACATGATTTTCAGGTCAATAGCACCAGACTAACAGAAGAATATGTGAATTAAACACAGTTATAGTTGTAGTTGTACTGAGCATGAACTGCCCAGTGAATAAAAAGTGCAGCTGCATGGTATGAGCTACTTGTCAACCAGACAACCTGGTATCCGTCATTGTGTGTGAATGTGTGTGTTTAGACTTGCACGTAAATGATTACAATATTAATCGTGTGTGTGTGTGTGTGTGTGTGTGTGTGTGTGTGTGTGTGGGTGTTGGGGACAGCCCGGGGCCCAGCAGATGTGAGCAGATGTCAGAGTAAGTGAGCAGGGAGTTGGGAGAGAGGGAGAAATGTGCCGGGCCAACGCTCTAATTTACGCATGAGTGGAGCTGCACCACAGATATTTACATTTAAATTGATGTTTCAGATACTTAATTAAAGACGTGGACTGGGCTCTTCTGGTCGACGGCGGTTTCTTCCTCATCCTCCTCCTCCTCGCTGAAGCCAACAGACCACTCACTGGAACCTAGAGCACTTTCCCAAACCCATATGAATATTTTACTGGAGTCACTTTAATGACAATGGTCCCAGCCCTCTCTATGGTAATTTGGGGCAAACATTACTGAAGACACAATGCCCCCTGGTGGATTCTAACTCCACCCCTATTCAAGCGATGCCACTGTTGCTAATGTCACACAAATGTTGTCTTTCCCTTAAATTTCTTATTGTTCTATGATCTGAAGTCCCAGTGTTGTCCCAGTGGGTGGGGGATGTGATTTGGGGTGTTGGGGGGATGTTAGGGTTGATGATATTAATGCACTGGGCATACAGTCTGATGATGAGGCAGATCATGTGGGGCCAGAGCTGTAATGCAGTGCCACTCCAGTCCTGATGAACTGTACTCCCAGCATGTCTCTCTGGTCTCCATCTTTAGCCCTCTGAGAGGCCGGTGGCAGCCCACAGGACATCCTCCTCAACCACTTATTCTCAAACAGCCTTTTAATAGAGTTTAAAAGAGGGTTATTAACATTACCTGCTAATTATGTTAAGGACCTAATTAGAGAAAAAGAAAAAAGGGCCTTTTTGGTCTAATTAGGTTTTCTTTTTAAGTACACTGATAACCAGGGGAATGCCAAGATCTCTGTAGAAATGAGAGTGCAATGAGCCAGTGAGAGGCTCCTTCGGAAAAGAAGTTAACCCTCTCATCAGCAGAGTTGACTCTATTAACGGCGTCCTGGCAGAGTGCAATTACCACCCAAATCGTTTATTTAGGATGTGTTTATCTGGAGTGGGCTGCATCATTTAGCGCATTATAAACTCAATGCTGGTTTCATTAGCGATTACAGTCAGTGGGTGGTAATACCTGCCTGATACAGCCAAGTGAAAGCTGATGCTATCAGTGTGCTGACGAATTACACCAACGGGACCTAATTTTTCAAGAGCCCCATCTCGCTTCCCACTGTTTCCTCCAGACGCCAAGAACATGCTCAGAATTTTGCCCCCCCCCACAAACACTCAACACTTCAGGATAACATGCTAAGGTCTATGTTGCACATGTGTGCTGCAAAGTGCGTTCTGCAGTTCACCCTACAGACAGACATCATGGCACAGAGCTGATGCAACAATATTTGGTGGCAAATAACAGGGCCATTATTGAGAAAAAAATCAAAACATTCACAAGGAAAAATATATTTTCCTTTGTTGAATGTGGCACATTAACGTTTACAAATCAAACCATTTAGTCCTCATATAGATTCATATATACAATCTAAACTATAGCTTATTTAAAATTTGCAGTGTCACAAAAAACTAAATATTTACATATTTCTGCCTATTCATTCTACAGCAGTTTAACCCTGTCCATTCACACTGTACAGTGTTTCAGCATGAAGTGCTATTTGAACACAGTAGGAACAGAGATCATTTCCATATATCAGTCTTAAAGCCACAGTAACAAAATCAGGCTGCCTAACTATAATGCATAAAGAGAGATTGGAAAATGGTCATGTAAACATGATGCTTTTGGGTGGATAGAAATATACAAATGGTGTTGGTGGACCGCAGAGAAAAGTAATAAAAGGCAAGAAAAATGTAGAATGGGAACCCATTACATGGTGTCCAGATGAATCAAGGAGTTTGACACACCTGATAAATGTCAGTCTTGGTGGGCATTAATCCAGTTTGTAGTTAAAAAGTGAAATGTCAGCACTATAGGTGGGGTTGTGGAGTCAAGTCAAGTCAGTGTTCATTGTCATTTCAGCTCTATGCACAGTACACAGTGGAACCAAACAATGTTCCCCCAGGATCACAATGTTCCCCCAGGACCACAATGATCCTCCAGGACCAAAATGTTCCCCCAGGACCACAATGATCCTCCAGGACCAAAATGTTCCCCCAGGACCACAATGATCCTCCAGGACCAAAATGTTCTTCCAGGACCACAACATTCCTCCAAGACCATAATGTCACTCCAGTACCACAATGTTCTTCCAGGACCATGGTGCAACATAAGAACAAAAACAGAAACATCGCAAGACTACACAAGAGTGGACGGGACAAAATGCAAAGTGCAAAGAGAGCAGGAGACAGAGAGCAAGAAAAACACAAGAGCAACAAAACAGCAGCACAAGACAACATTTAGTGCAGTCAACAGCCACATTACTACTCAGAATAAATACAATATTATGACGTACTGTATTCCAGAAGTGGAGTGAAGTGTGCTAAAATGCAGAATAGAGGTAAATAGCAATAAATAATAATTGTGTAAATAAAGCAGCAGCTGGCCAGAGAATGTGCAGCATATAATAAATAATGGGTGTTTACAGTGGCAGTGCAGTTTTGAATAACAGTGTAGGAACAGTATGAAGATAAAATGTACAAAAAGAACACGCTTGAAAGGTGTTTAAAATACTATAGCACAGACTGTCCATATGCACGGTGCAAAATGAGGCTTTTAAACCTCGCATTTCCACATTACTAATGGAATCTCAATGAAGTTGGAGCTAAAGGCAAAAGCAAACACCAATCTCCATTACAGAAGGGATGGGGGGGACTGTCTCCTTCAAGGCACCACTCATTCACAGCTGCTATTATCACTTCAAGCTACAAGCAGCAGAAAAGAGGTTACTATTACTTATTGCTGCATACCTTGACATTTGCCAGATATTATTTGGGAAGGCTAGGCAGTGCGCTCAATTGATGACCGTGTACACTGTGTTTAAGCTGATTGTAGCCTTCTACTTGTCTCCCATTTTATTCTGAAATTCGGCCTCATAAAGACAGACAAGAACAGATATTAGGGTTATTGGCCTTTTCCCTCACTGTCACCTCTGGATGTGCTATTCTGTCTTTACACACACAATAAACAATATTGTCATTGCTCCACTATTTTACATTATATTACATTAAATACAGTATTTTTCCTAGTTCAAGGAAAGTATGGACATTTCATTTTAGCTCCATGTTACTTCTTTCAAAATGCAAAATACCACAAAACTATATTCAAAATTCATGTTTGATGGTCATAAGCTTAAATATTTTTGTAGCTAATGTTTGTGAACAAAGAAGTAACATTAGTTAAGTCCATGTAATAAAAGCATATGATTTTCGGACATTTCACAAAACCAAAAAGTCTCAACAAATCCTAATATGCCAAAAAAAACCAACATACCGAATGCAGTTTTATACAAAATTCAAAAAGCAGGGTCCATAATATTGTCAGATTAGCTACAGTGTCATTCATCAGTCTCTGTATTAACTTATTTAGCAGTCCAACCCGCAGTGGTGTTGGCATTATGTCACAATACAGTGGAATAACAGAGCACATGGGCGCCCCTAAAATGGGACAGCTTTCAATTAGACAGTAAAACCTGCACAAATGGAAAATATCTCATTTTTGATTATTGGTTGGAGTGCATTACCGAACACCTAGAAGCAGTATATTAGCTTCATAAGCACACAGACCTTCCCCATTCATTTTAATGAGAAATTTTTATAGTATGTATCAGAGCTATTTAGGTATATAGTATAATAACAGGACTTAACGTTGGTGGCCACAAAGGCATGTGAAAGCAAATAGTATTTTTCTCCAGGCCTTGAGGGGATGCAGCGGACTCTGGGAGTGCAGCACGTTTAATGGCCCGGCACCGGGAGCCAAGGCGTGTGCGCTAAAAATGTTTACTGTTTGCTCAGGCCGACCCCCGTCCGGGAAAGACAAGATGAATTTGACAGCTAATGTAAAAATAACAGACAATCATAAATCATGGAAGTGGGAGTAAGTCGATGATGAGAGTTAATCAATACGGGCCCTGATTTTGCCATTGTGCAGAATGGCACTCCATTTATTACCATGGAGTTTGAGGAGAAACATTATTCACATTAGAGTATGCATGGAGAAGGGCAAGAGCGACAGGAGAGGGTGCTTAGTCACCGCAGCCGAGGAGTGCTCGGAGCCCAAACAGCAGCCATCATCCACACGCACACACTTCAGAGCTCTCCAGGGGAAAGAAAACATCAATTCCCTGGACGACAAATAAATAATAACACAAACACGAGCTCTCGTTCTGTGGCAATGTTGCACAAAGACACATCACAACTCAATTGTCTTCTCCATTCAAAAAAGTGGCCGAGAATAATAACGACCAATAGAAATGTGTACTTTCTGAAGCAGGTAAAGCAGAAAGTTTCTGTCGGCCAGGCAGAGTTTGTCTGAAAGCAGAACAGGCTGCTTGATTTGAGTGAACCTGGCTGGAGCTCTCGAGGGAAATCGGGCAGAGGGAGCCCAGGCTGATTTACTCCAGGCCTGTTCCGTCTGCCTGATGAGCCACAAGCACAGAGCCGACGAAGGGATCGCACCCTACTATATTTCTCTAGGAGCACTAAAGGACAGGGCTGATGCACAGGAACCAAGACGACGCCTCCTTCTCTCCTTCATCTTGGAGTTCCTTTCACTCGGCTGCTACTTTCCTGTGCTGCAGTCATTTTTCCTCACCTGACTTCCATTCCCCCGGTCTGGGTGGGATGTATGGCTTTATTTGAGCTGTGCCCAGAGTTTCATTGGATTCCTATTGCTCTGAAACAGGAAAGCACATTCTAAATTCATCAAGGGCCAATTTCATTCACGATTCATGAAGTTGGCCATCAGTCAGAGTGCCAATGCAGGTCCTCCATGTGTGGTGATGTCTTCTTATACTTGAGGATAAAAGTTGTTTTTTTGCTTTCAGTCCAAATTTAGAAATCATTTATTTCACATCAGCACAAAAGCTAGAAGTCTCAGTGACTCAATCTGCATACTACTGCACTAACTAAAGCTATTTAATAAGGTATATGCAGAATGAGACGTAATCTCTGCCTTATCAGCCCAATCCTTGAACCTTGCCAGTTTCAGAGGAATCTTTTCTGTTTGTTAAGCCACACAGTGACATACATGAATCATATATGAAACAAAGTACATCTAATTCACGGTCTAAACCAGTGAAGAAACAGGTGCAGATGATTCCAGATGATCAGGCGATGATCAGTATACTGGTGGTGCTGAATGCTGAGTGGTTGGAACTCCTTCACCTAGACATCTTGAGGCACTTTGCAGCCTGTTGCAGTAAAACATAGCCCCATTTCTTTCATTTAATCTACTCAATATGCCAAAGATGTGCCCAAAAAGCGATTCAAAGCAAAATTAAATGAGGCGCGGCTCAAGACATCTGTACAGCACTGCAACATTCACTTAATGCTTATCTTTCTTCCTCTATGCAACACAGTCATTTACATTAATGAATATGAGACACAATTAGCTTACAATAATAGAAACTACCAAATTCTGTCAAACCTAGGTAAACAGGGAAACGTGACCCAGATGTGTGCAATAATGTCTGCACAATTTGGCAGACACTGGGCAAACAGACTTGGTGAGTAAAACTAATCCTAGCTTCAGTAAAATTTCCATCTTCAAACAGGCCAGCTCACATAGCCAGTTGTGCCCATTAAGAACAATCATTTCTCTGCTTGTTTGGTCGTTTTTAGCTTGATCCATTTGTCCCTCAGTGGTTAATGGTAAACTTTCAGACGGATTCCAGATGATTTGCATACCATTTGAATAGAAGACAGGCCCAACGGCATGATTTTTTTCCCAATAATCATTCCTTAGTTTGTGTAGTTTCCTTAGTGTTTAATATTTTCTTTATATATATATATATATATATATATATATATAAATCTATAATCTTTGACATATTGTCAATATATTAATCACCACAATATTTTGAACATCACTGAGACATAATGTCATGTTAACACAAAGTACATTATGCCGCAGCACTACTATTAAAAAAAGCCAAAAAATTTCAGTGAGTGCAGTGGAGAACTGAACATTTTGTTTGTTTGCCATGAAGTCTAGCTCACTACACCCCAAAACAGAGCACACCATCGAACCAACATAATACACACCCTCTCTCACACACTTACCCCATTTCCCCACTTTTTTCACAGCCCCTGCTCAAACCCACTCGTCCTGACCTCTGAAAGCAGTTAGAAATTTCACACAATAACCCAGCACAGCAGTGGCTGTAGGAACGCTGGGAGCCAATATGTTTCCATAATTGGGCCTGTAGTGGGGGCAGAGTCCAAGGCAATTAATCCTTTCCTCCTCTGTTGTTTTGCGGCCGGATGGCAGTGACAGGGTGCAGAGTAATTGGACGGGAGTGCCCTTGTCCCCTCCGCTTTACATTAATATCCCTCCACCCAGGCTCTAATCCCGGCCAGGCCGCGGCCTGCACCGCCTGCACCGCCGGCTTGCAGGTCAAGTGCCTGCTACATCCACGCACAGATGACCTGCAGTGAAATGAAGGCAATACTACCCTGGGATGATAATGCAAAGGACAGGTGAAGAGGGATGAGCACAGAAAGATGAACTGCATTAAATGTTTGCTGGTTTTGGCCTAAGCTTGTCTTATAATGGGCTTACTTTCACAGAGGATGCTGTGTCTATGTTGTACATTAAAGCCATGAACAGTAATGGTTAAAGGTCAAGGGCAAATAGGTTCATCATTTTGAAACTGCCAGGAATCAAATTATGCATTTTTGGCATCCAGTGCATCCAAGCAGCTAAAATGTTATTTCTTAAGTGTGTCTCAAATTTTGCAGCTACAATGCAAGGCCTCAAGAGGAAACCACTACCTTTTTATCTATTTTTGTAGAAAACAGTTGAGTTCAGGCAGGCATTGGTGAGACACAAGAGGACTACAGTTATCAAACAGAGAACCACTTTTATCCATAGACTCACCAGCATAAAGCACTGAGTTCCATAGTACACACCCACACAACAATCCCGCTGCTAATCAGACACGCAATTTCCTACTGGGTTTAAATCATTATCATTACGTGCAATATCTTTTATATTATGTGCAATTGCGTATTGTGGGCAATAGTAATATCACGTACTATTGTGGAGGTAGCTCAGTGGGTAGGATACTTACCTCCGGACCAAGAGGTCATGGGTTCGAATCCTACCTTCAGCACCAC
>JBBIGB010000001.1:9970159-9999472 GCA_037577075.1 Alestopetersius hilgendorfi | reverse complement strand
GGGGGAGGGAGAGAGAGAGAGAGAGAGAGAGAGAGAGAGAGAGAGAGAGAGAGAGAGAGAGGTGTTTGCTGGTAAGTTCTAAACTACCCCACTGTAGTTCTTGGCAAATGGATATTAAGTGTAGAAGAGCCAAAATCACAGGTGCAAATACAAGAAGACAATTCAGGCCCAAAATATACAGTGATATAAAGATGGGAGAGGGAAAAAAAATGAGAAGGAAGATGTAGAAACAAGTCCAGTCAGAGCAGGTCTGCGGTGCATGAAGGCACAAAAACTGGCGGGTGTGCTGGGTTTAGTAAATGTGTCTGAAAGCAATCAAACAATGTCCGGGCCAATCCCGGCCTCATCATGATAAGAGGCGGCAGTCAGGCTGACTGGACGAGCGGGCAGCTCTCTAATCAGAGGCTGGACCGCCGTAATTGCCTGCTACAATCTATCTCTGCCACTGCCGGCCCCGGCCTTTCAGCCGTATTAGACAACAACCCAGTTCATTTCAATACACTGCTCGCGCCGTCAAGCGAAATTGGCAGGGTAAATAGGAACTGCTGTTTATTTCCTACTTCCCCCTGTCGTATTGGGGCTAAACACAGAGTAAAAGAGAGTGTTATTAGCCCAGGCAGAATCCACACAAACCGCAGAAATTACTGTCAGCGGGCGACCCTCCGCAAGTCGCATACAATGGAGGGCATCCAAATTAAAGCACAATAAATCACAATGTGTTTAACTGTGCCAAGAAAGCTGTGGTCTGGCTGCCTTTGTGTGAGCGCATGTGTGTGCGTTTGTGTGTGTGTGAAAGAAGAGATTATAGGGAGGTCTGAAGTCTGAGAAGGAGGATTCAAGCAACTGTGTATAGTGTGAGGGAAGAAAGAAAGAAAGAAAGAAAGAAATATTTATTTATTTAAAAAAATAAAAACGGTTGGCCAGAATTTGGGGTCGTTATTGAGAGGGATGCTCTAAAATTCAACCCAAACGGGTCTTAACCTGTCTGGAAAATAATACAGACTGGTTTCCAGCATGATCCCCGACTGAGTAAACAACACTGGTTACTTTTGCTTTGCTTTCTGCAGCAATACAAATCAATCATGTGTTGTTAAATTAATAAAGACACTGATCTGCTTCGCCTGAAGCTTCACAACAAACCCACTGATGTGCAAATAGCTTTAATATGTTAGTAAATATTATATCAATCTTGAAATCAGTTTTAAGAATTATGAACAGAGAATATTTCATAAAAACTGAGAAAGCTGTAGACCATTGATAATTAAGTTTTAATCAAATTAATATCCTGAATGTCTCCTATTTGAAATGTGGTGACCAAATATGGCAGGTGTTCCAACCACTCAGTATTCACCACCACCAGTATACTGATCATAGCCTGATCGTCTGAAATCATCTGCTGGAATCACCTGTTTCTTCACTCATTCAGGCCTTAAGTTAGATGCACTTTGTTCTGCTTGAATGATTCATATGTAGGAAGCCTGAAGAACAGTTCCTTAAGACTACATTAAAAATACAAGAAAAACTGGATCTTGGGAAGTAAATATTATATAATGGGGAATTGTTAGCAAAATAATTAATAAAACATCGATTAATGTAAACTGTTCGCTAAGAAGTCATTTTTATGAAAAAATCTAAAGTTCAACATGCATGCGGGTACATACCTGCAGAATTCAAATACATCACGATAAATGCATCAGCCGCCATAACATAAATCGGTATAATTAACGCTTTATGTAGGCTGGGTCCAGTAAATCAATAACCCATTTTAAGTGACCTCACAAACACAGACTGCCACAAACCGAGAATAATAGCCAGCTGGGAAGCGTCTAGTTTGGGCAATAATAACTCAAGGCCAAACAGACATGTATAGTGACAGTTCATGTTACCTCAGTAAATCACAAGCTTGTCCCAATAAAGCCATACCTTTCCCTTTTCTGTACATAAAGTAATTGTGTTACGAGTCATACTGCTGTGAACTGACAAGGTTTTGACAAGAAGGACAGGGGAGTGTTTTATATCATTTTTCTAGGGCACTTTGCCGCTTTTATGAGGGTCCTTGTGTTTTTTTCTATCAGCAATAACAACAGCGTTTGTTACCCACCATTCAACAAGAGCCTCAAACAACGATATTTGAACTCTTGGTTCAAAAGGTCTGAAAAAAAAAAAGAATAATAAGAAAAAAAAGTCATTCGGCCTCACGTTTTTGTGAGCGTTCAGTTTCTTGCCGGTTGAGACAGAATGGAGGGGCTTTTCAAAACAGCCCTCTGTGCCATTTTGTTAAAATGACGTCTGATTACTTAAATGATATTTCGAGACTTCTTTCCAAATAGTGATGCCTTTGCGGCCAGTCTGCTGCCTGGACTTTTCTTACAGAAAAATACGGGCAATTTTTGATCCCTACAGTCCACCTGAAATTGGGTTTAAAATTTCAATTTGCAGTCAGGGTGCAGGGACTGTAAGCGGGAGGTTGTGTGCATTGTTCCATTAATCCTGATGAGAAAAGCCGCAGCCCATTCCAAACAGCAGATTAGCATGCTTACACTCGCGCTCCACGACTTCACGTAGAACTTCAAGATCAGTTCACACATTTTCACTGCAAAACACCTGATTTCGGGCATTTTGGGCGTTCAGCGTGGAGAACGCTTCACACCTAAAATTACAGCAACAAAGCATGAGTGCTGAGATTATACTGCTGTATATTGTGATTTTAGTATCTTTCAACATACTAAAGGGCCCATATCATCCCTTTTCTAATTCTAAGAGATGGTCATATATGAATTAAAAGCCATATTTGTGGTGCACAAACCTGTACAAACATCAAGGAAAACAGGAAATGTAGAATGTGGGTCCTTTGGGAAAATCAATGTGTTTAATGGTTCAAGTTGGCCTAAATAATAGGTCTTCATGTAAATTCAACAAAAGTCACGATTGTTCGCCTTGTCAGAAACACTGCGATTGGCTAGAGGCTCATTTGCATACTGTAGCTATTTGTTATATCAGTATTGCAGAGACTGACACTGCAATAAAAACTAGTGGCCGATATATTATTAAGCCCTTACTAAAATGCTACAAACTCCAAATACCTGACGAATGGTTTTACATATGTTTTGGTGCATGTTTCAACAGGACATACTGTAGCTATCGGCACAGAAACAAACACACAAGCAGCAAATATCAACTAAATCGTCAAACATACTATTATAAAAAGAACAACAAAGAGATTATAAAATAATACTAATCCATAGTCTCTAGGTTTTAGGGGTTCTACTATGTTAATGCAAAGCTTAAAAACATCACATGCTCTGACACCTATATCTATATTATATGACATGATATTAGATGGACAAATTGTACTAATGCACTGCATTATCATCTGATAATAACACTCAGTTTCCTTGTTCGTCGAGGATGTCCACTTCTCCCGTTCTGCTATTTACAAGTCTGAGTATGTCTAATTTAATGATTAAGCTCCAAGGTGAGCTGGAATAAATCTAACCTTAAGCTCTGGGAATGACGGCGCCTTTTACCCTTGACTTTGCCGTCACCTCCACTCTCTGAAAAATCTACACATAACGTTATTGGATGTAAAATGACCTCATCCTTTATTGACATGGCTTTTCTATAGTATCTGCTATACAAAGACACTGAACCTGATTTGAAGAGATAGTGCTTTGATTGCCTTCACGTGGCATGAATATTCTCCCATGTATGATCAAAGCACAGTGAATAAAGGTATTCGGGTGTAATGATCTAAAGCATTTCAGCTGTTATGATCTAAGCACATCCTCAATGACAAGAATACTTAAATGCACACTTCCACTTACCAAAAGAAAGCACGTTAATTGGTTTGACTTTGCTTTAGACACCCGTGCACAGGGTACGATGAAATGAATTTACAATCTTAACTATGTTACAGGCATAACCTTAGAATCTTTAATAACTAAATATATAGATATAAAAAACAGCCATTAAGCACACAATCAAGTAATACGGTAGAAAAACCACTGGCAGCTGAAATATAGCCTTTTAACAATACTGCACAAATTGCAACAAATTACACCAATGCCAAAGCATCTAGCACAACACTAAAACACGGCAAACCCCAGTCAAAGTTGAATTAAGTAAGGAAATATTTAAATGTTAACCACAAATCATCAGTTTATGTACACTTTAGATATTCCACATAATGTTTGACAATGTCCTTTTCCGGTTTTCAGCCTAAAGGTGGGTTAAACATTTGGAAGGTTGTAGGGCTTTATTTCCTAACACTAAATACAATATTCTAATACACAAATCAACTACAAGATTAAAACCACATGCCCTTGTGACACCAAAAAAGCCCTCACCTATAAAGGTCTGGACCTCTGTATGTGTGTGGTTCCACACCAGCTGATACTTTAAGTACTGCTAGCTGTGATATTGGGCCTCCATGGATCGAACTAGTTTGTCCAGAACATCCCACAGAGGCTCTGAGATCTTTGGAATTTGGAGTCTTTCTTCCTCAGATGGTTCCTAAACAGTGTTTGCAGTGTGGGGGACATCAACCTGCTGACAGTCGACACTGACATGGAACAGTGTCTCCATGAAAGGCAAAACTTGGTCTGCAGAGTCTAGGCGTCACACAGAACCTGCCGAACATCACTCAATACATCATATTGCCTCCACTGACTCACGTTCTTCACATGCGCATCCTGATCCATCTCTTCCCCAGGCAAGCAATGCACACACGCACACACAGACACACCATGCTCATTATGTGAAAGAAAACCTAATCACATATCACACCAGCCCATCTTATTGCATTACTCAATGATTCAGTTCTGATTTCCATTGTAGGAGCTTTTGATGGTAGACAGGGGTCAGCATGGGCCCTCTGATCGGTCTGCAGCTATGCATCTCCATACACAGCAGGGGGCGAACTTTGAGAGAACATTTTCTATCAGAGCAGCAGGACTATCTTCAGCAGTTCTTTCTAAAGTAGCTGTTCTGTTCTATCAGACCAGACGACTGAGTCTTATTCACATAAATAAACCTTGGGCGCCCAGGACCCCGTCACTGGTCCTCCGGTTCTCATGTTTCGGAGCACACCAGAAGCGTCCCGCAAGATCTGTTTTGGAGATGTTCTGACCCAGTTGTCCCGCCATCAAGAGCTGGCTCTTGTCAGATCCTTTCATTTGCCAAATTTTCCTGCTTCCAAAGCATCATCTTCAAGAACGACTGTTCACTCACTGCCTAATATATGTCACCCCTTGATGGGTGCCACTGCAATCAGATAATCAATGTTATTTTTACCAGTGTTAGGTTTATAATCAGTGTCCACCCTTCGGCAGTTTTAATGCTGTGTGTGTACACATATTAAACTCAGCTGGTGATTCTGAATCCATACCACAGTTCTGGCTGCTTCTGCCTACATTTACAGCAGGAGAGAAGATGCAACATCTCGCATGAACATAACCAATCTCCTAGTTATGGCTGTGCTGATTTCTGAACCACGGACAAATATGTTTTCTGTTTCCAGTGAAGTACTGTAATATTCAGTGTGGTGATTAAGTTCAAAAAGATTGAGAAAGAATGTTCACAAACGAGAAAATCGAAGGTCTACCCTTACTCTCAGCCAAATGCACTATTTCAATTATAAAAATAGTCATGGGTTAATTATCACCAAAGTCAGAACGAAGGCTCCAACTCTTAAAGCCAGACTTTTAGTCCGAGCAGCATTAAAGGGGCCTTGACTAAATCAGATTCTAACTGCTAAATCAATGCCAATTATTGCGAGACAATCGACAACAATGCATGTGAAATGAGTCTATACATTATCCCAGCTGTTTCTTAACAAGGACTTGGAGAACATATAGGCTACATGTAGGACAATTAAGTGTTAGCTTTAATAGGATGAACGGGTCACAGAGTCAAAGTTTCTGGTTTATATTTATTTACTGCAGGAGCAATAAGAGGCTGTATGTGATGTGCACATTTGTATACACAAAATCCATTCAGACTGTTTGGTGGCAGAAGCAGCTCCAACACAATCACTCTCAGAGTTGAAAATAGTACCAGTCAATCAGTCACACCAGTTCACGCTTGCAAGAACTGGGTCATTACAACTCTAAGCCAGTACGGCCAGTAACACGACCCAAGAACAAAAGCGTCAAGGAACGAATGGCACTGTTCCCGTCCTCAGAAAAACTGATCATGAACAGCTACTAACAACTGAAATATGATAAAATATTGAAGTGAGGACAGGCTGGCCAACCAGCAGCAAATTAAAAAAAACTTGCTCCAGACTTTGGATTCATTTAATGTATTTTTGCCTGGAATCCAATGCAGTGATTCTTGATTTAGTTGCAGCCATATATTAACTCTACAAGAGTAATCGATTAATTCTGTGCTGGGCCTTCCACTGTATGCTCTATTATTTCTAATTATCAAGTGGGTCTCAGAAATATGCTTGTCCAATTGCATAGAGCATATCAGCTACCTATATCAGAAAAATACACTCTCAGGCTTTCTCTTATGCACACACACGCACACATGCACACATACACACTAGGGCATTTACAAAAAGATCACAGCTCCACCTAGTGACACCTTGCAAAGAGAATCAGTGAGCATCACTGGAGCTGGGTTTTGACACTGGGGACCACACTGATATGAGTTTTACTTCAGTTTGTCTCCCTGTTTGATTGTTTGTATACTTACAGGATCACAGGATATATTAATGTTCTTTTTCAAATCACGTAGCAGGTCTCTCTCTCTCTCTCTCTCTCTCTCTCTCTCTCTCTCTCTCTCTCTCTCTCTCTCTATATATATATATAGTTATTTATTTATTTATTTATTTATATACATATATATATACATATATATATCTATATGCACATTGTCATTGTATTATCATCATTATGGCTGGTTATTAATATTGCATGTATTGATTTCATTAATATCATTACTTTTATTTACATCATCGTGTCATTTTATTGATTATATGTCAATAGTAGCAGTGTTACAGTTTTTTTTTAGTGATTCTGTAGTGCAACTGGTTTAAAAATTATATTTTTAAAAGAACCATTTATTTAAAGCAGATCATTTTACTGTAAACTTTTTTTTATTTATTTGACTAATTGTCAGATTCTAACAGTAATTAACAGAGGGATACATTCTATTCTGATACCGTGGATAATCTTCATGCTGGGTCTATTCAACTCGTGATTTCCAAGTAAAATTTGTGCTTTAATTAAGGCATACATTTGTAGTAAAAAAAAAGTATACATTTGAATCATATACTGTCACATCTTGCCCAAAAATGAACCATGCTAGAAAATAGGTCCACAACACACACACACACACACATATATGCACGCACAGGCACACACACCTCTCTTCACCCGCTGAGTTCCACAGTCTGGGCCTGGTGCACCGAGAGGGAATTTACATTTTAATAGGCAGAGCTGCTCGCGCCGCCTTCGAATGAGGGTATATGCTCAGCTGAACAGCGGGAAATGCACCCCACAGCAGAAGTTTAGAATGAACCCCAAGACAATTCCTGGCGCACGCGGACAGAAAATGGTATTTTTAGCCCTCCTCCACCACATACAATGTGAAATATACATATAGAAATAATTTTCTACCAACACTCATCCTCATGTCTGCAGGTACGGGCAGCTGCACTGATCGTTTCATCTCACAGAAGACAGTATTAGAGTTTCCATGTGTGAAGTGCACGAAACACAACCATGATGAGTGCAGTCTTATTATTGTTGCAGACTGTAAACAGATGGCCGTGGTGTGAGAGGCTCTCAATAAAAGAAGGGGTTAAAATGCCACCCTCCAATATGGCTTTGCTAATAAATGCAAATAAGCCTCACCTGACTGTGTTGCTTCTGCATGTTATTAGACAACAACAAGAATTGGAGTCACCACTGTTATTTTGCCATTCTATTAAAATGCAATTATACAATCACATGATTAACTTATAGTTATGTGATGAATTACAATACCATGCAAAAGTTTTGGTGCACACTGAGATTTTTGCAAGTTTTGCTGCACACAGCATTTGCATGTTATTCGGTATCTACACTCAATATTCTTTAAATACTGTCAATGCACTGACGTTCAACAGTCTCTGCTCACAAATAAATGTACATTTGAGTTCCTTTATTAGACAGAAAATGTCATAATTTTATTCACCACTACTGACCTACAAAAAGACACTGAATATAATTAGAATTATAATGTGGATCACCAGACAACTGTTAGATATTTAATGAACTAAGTGATGAAACAGTGAACTAATGTGTTTAAAGTTAAAGGACAGGCTAGAATTTGACTCTGCATCATCACACAACCAGTTAATAGGATGTCAGACATGCACTGTTACATTCTTTCCATCTTATATAGAAAACTTGTTTTATTTGATACACTTGCAACTATAGCTGTTCACTCAACAACTTTCTGATGTTTGAGAAGAATAAAGATCTGCAGTTTATGAAATATGGGTAAGTGGTTAAAACCTGTGTAAATATTTTGACTGGTAGCAAACATTTGAATGAACGCACACAATTTTTCTAGAGAGAAAGTTAAGGATCTGCTCTTTTGAAAGAATCTTGTTTCAGTGAGCTATGAGAAATAATTGATGTCAAATAACATTGCATTTCCTACATGGCAGGTCATAACTGTAAACATAACCGCTCTGTCCCCTCTCGCCCTCCAAGTCTCTCCCTTTCCCTCTCTTTTTTCTCTTTCCAGCCCTCATATCTGCAGTGTGTAACGGCAGAGTGTGAAACAACACAAGATGTCACCGCTCCAGGCATGCAATCAAGTGGAGGGCCCCCCCAGCCCTAATTAATAACTATTGAACACGCTAACAACAATCAACACTAATTAAATACGCGCTTGTTGACAAGAGAGCAAGCCTTATCAAAGGCACACCCCAAATAAAGGCATTGGTGTGTGTGTGTGTGTGTGTGTGTGTATGTGTGTGGGTGGGTGTGTGCGGGGGGTGGGGTCGGATGAAGCAAGGCTGCGCCTGTTTTCCATAATTAGTTAACGTAGTGCCCCGAGTCACACTTTTGATTGGAAGTGCTGCCAGGCAGGGGTTGCGTCTGCCACCCTGAGCGGCCAGAGGGGGGAGGGATCAGACTCCGCTCCACTTCTGGCCGGTTCGCTCACATACAGCTCAGTCTGGACAATTAAAAAAATTCAGTGTTTACCATACAGACCCCCATTCATTCTGCTGTGGAAAGGTGCACCTAGAACATTGGTGTCAGGAATATCATTACTTATACAAAAAAAAATGCATAATAATTGATGGTTTTATTACACACAGATGATGGTTTATTATATATTATATTTACATATTTTGTGTATAATAATGTATAAATTGTATTACTTCTCTGTTTCATACATTGTTCATTTTTCTCAAGATATAGATCTTCACAATAACGAGTTTTGGCTGTAATATGCAAATGAGACTCCAATGAAACTCCACTAAATTGCTGCTGTCAGATGTCTTTTAGCATTTTGCCAGTTGCCCTTTACATTGCATGCAATTTTAATGACAAACAGACCAACAAACAAAATCTCCATTTCCATGGGTTAACGGCAGCGGTTAACTTTTCACAAGGTAAGTCTGTATAAGGTATTGTTTGTGATTTGGACCTTCACAAAATTGACAGTGCTGGATGTAAATGGGCAAATATGCAAATGAGACTACTGCCACCAGATCCTAGTGACCTTTTTGAGTATATTTTCTTTTATATTGCATACAATTTCAATGCTAAACATAACCAAATAAAAACACACGGTACAGAATGACTAACATTTTTGCCATTAAATGTTCACAATGTGACTTCTGTCATTTTGCAGACAGTGACAAGTGCTGAAGGCACCCCAGCCATATTCTGCAAAGTGTAAATTGTTTTGTCAAACATTTTAGAGGCAAATGTCGAATCAGGCAAATTAGGTTTTTGTTGGCAATATGGTACAGTACTGTGCACAAGTCTTGACCCACCCATCATTTCTTTGCATTTTGCTTTGAATCAATGACAAACTCTTATCTTTGTTATACTGAGTAGATTAAATGAAATAAACTGGAACAAGTGTTTTACTGTGACAGGATGCAAAGTGCCTAAAGAAAGAAGGAGTCCAGATAAACGTGTTCCAACCACTCAGCATTCATCACCACCAGTATACTTATCACCGTCTGATCATCTGGAACCATCGGCACCTGTTTCTTCACTGGTTCAGGCCTCAAGTTTTGTTATGCCTGAATGATTCTTATGTATGTCACTATGTGGCTTAACAAACAAATAACATTCCTTTGAAACTGGTCAGGTTCAGGGACTGGACTGAACATGAAGGTCTTTAAAATTTATTCAGGAAGCCTGGAGAACTGTTCCTCAAGACAATACAAGAAGCAAAATATGAAGAAATGAGTACTGTATTTTGTCTAGCCCTACCTATATTGTGCAGCGCCATCACTAAGAGAAGATGTTGTGTCGGAGAGCTGAGTCTGCTGTGTTTTTTGGCTCAGTCGGCCAGTTTGGGGTTTCTGGGTGCTGAGGAAAGCAATAGAGCTGATTTTATCGAAGATGTGAATGTTAGGGCAGTAAAGCTGGAGTGTAAGGAAGAGCCTGTGTAAATTATGATGAAAGCCAGTGTTCTGGGATGGTCAGGGAGCAGCAGTCTGCCCTCCACTGTCCCTCTGACCTCACCAAGCTTACATGCAAACAGACCCACAAACGCCCAAATCAGGAGTAATGCTGAGTGACAGCTACCACAGGGCACGGCCCCGGCATCGACAGCAGCCGTTTGTTCCCATGATCGCTCCCTGATAGGCAATTGAATTTGTCAGTGACCCTAAACAATCGCTCCGATGAGGATCAGCGGGCCCTTCCTTCCCCTGGTCCTACTGCCCATCCTGATCAATACAGCCGATCAATGGCCAGCAGCCGATATTGACGCTCCCGTCCTGTCTGCTGCCTGCTCCACGCAGCTGAACAGAAGGGTGGCAGTGCGCCCCCCTCTACAGCACTTGTTGAGCTCCGCTTGCCAATGTTTAGATTGATGTCTAAATCAGTTGAAAATGATCTCAAATTTAAAACGTTCTGTAATTTCTGGTTGAAGATTCTCTATACTGTAATTCCAGGAGAAGCAGAAAAGAACAAAACAAGTAGACTGGATTCTTTTAGCTCAGACTGGTGGCGCTCATTAAGTAGGGGCTCATTAACTTTATTAATGTACGGTAAAATATATTTAGATATTTTGGAAAATATCATAATGTTGAATTTACTGCCCAGTCTCAACTCCTTCCCACTAAATCCCTCCAGAAGCACACAAACACCTCCAAGAGCCCCCAAATCCAATCAGCAGAGGCCACCTGATCGCATGGTGCTCCAGATGAAAACAAACATGATCTAAATGTTTGATCTAAGGGCCGCTCTCAGAACCTCTGTGGTATCAGCTGAGGTTTAGGGTCACAATTGAAGAGGCTCAGCTGCGAAGGCCTGCCAGCCTTCTTCAACTCACAGTCCTGGCTGGCTGAAGGGCCGCAAGTAATAGGGAAAACCCAATTAAATCCCTACCAGAGCTGCCCTCTTGAGGCGAGGCGAGGCAGGCCATAAAGGCCCCCGCGCGGCTCAGCTGGGTCACCGCTCGGCACTGCATTCCCCAAACTCTCTGTCCGCTGGCACTTTTCCAGGATTTTCTACCAGATATAGACGCAGAATAGCGATCGTGATTCAGATCAGCCCTACAAATAAAAGCACTTATAACTGTGTGGGTCGAGAGAGGCACACTGACCCAGAGAGAGAGAGAGAGAGAGAGAGAGAGAGAGAGAGAGAAGGAAGGCAGATGCAGCAATTACAGCTGATTAACGGCAAATTAAAGGGAAGATGTGGAGTGGCACGATAAGTTTAACAGACATGACTTACTGCACATTTTCACTGGGCAAGAGCAGCCGACGTCGATTTTGTTTTCCGTTTGACTGGCTCACACATCTGTCTGAGCTGTTGCTCTGGCACGCTCCCGCCGTTGTGGAAGCCAAGAGGAGTTAGTTAACCATTCTCATTAATTAACAGATTTAGGCCCCTGGAGAAAATGGCACAAAAGCACCACAGTCAAAGCACCAGTCCCCTCACGCTGCGGTCCTGTTGATATTTGTCCATCCCAGCTTTTTTGTATTCTGAAGAGAATGCAGTTATATTTACACACACACAAACATACACACACACTTAAAACAAATGCATGTTTGTAAAGACTACGACAAAATTAGCCATAAAAGTGGCTTATTTTGTCGCTTTGTGAATAAAACAGAGGGCTAACAGAACAGATGATGGCTGTGTTTGAAGCGGGCCAGCCAGCTAAAGGAGCTTGCGATTCTTCAGCTCACACACAAAGAGCGCAATTAGTACCCAATCAATAATCATGCTTCCTCCGTATTTCTCTATCAATTTCCAATGGAATTCAGACAAAACAGAAGCCCTTCAGCCGTCCAAATAAAAAAAAAAAAAGAGTCTTATTTAGTCTGTGGCCAAAGTTGCTTGTGTGTAATTGGAATTCTTTTATTGTCTTTGAGCACCAAAGCAATCTGCGTCTTGTTTCCACATGTAAAGAAAATGCTTCTGTAAGGCCCACGTGATCCGTAATAACACATCTGCCAGGAAGCTGTGCTGCTACACCAAAGCAGCGGTAAAAAGTTCAATTCTAAACAAAACACAACCAACAATGATCCTGGAGGAATACTGTGGTCCCTGAGGAACATTGTAAGGCTTCACTGTGTACTGAGTATATGGTGTGCATATGACTGAAATGACAGTTAAGCTACTTGCCTTGACCGGCATGCTGAAGTTCACCTCTAAAAGCTTTTAAAACACTTAAGTTTCAGCCAAAGCCCCTAGAGTTTCAAGATCCCCCCAAACAGATTAATATCTGGCCTGCTGCTCGTTAATCCTTTATTCAAAGACCCGAGGAGTGGAGTGGGTATCGCAATGTGCAATTAAAGAGGAAAGACAAACAGCCTTCCATTCGTCTGAATCAGTTTCGCTGCCGCTTCGTGTAATTCAGCAGAAACACTGACCCTTCGCTTTTATCCCCCCCGCCGCCTTCCGCTGGGTACGAGCACAAACGCACCTCAGAGCAGGCGGATATAATACGCCATTCTCTTCCCCCCGATTTAACCAGCACCTCCGGGGACGCTGTGCTTTTTGAGAAAACACAATCGCTCCCCCGCGACACTGTTAATGTTTTTGTAAATATCCAGAAAGCGTCTGTTAATGACTGGTTACCCACTAAATTTCTAAAATACAACAAAGGACGGCGCTTTATTCCAAGGTAGCTAATTGGCAATTAGTAAAACAACTGCAAAATGCTGCAGCTCCTGTCTAATTGATAGCTTTTCCTGCACCACCCAGCCCAGCAGTACGCTTTCTGCAGAGCACACAGCAAGCCACGCTTCCCCATGAAATTACAGCAAATTGCTAAACCTGCAAAATGGGCTCATTTAACTAAATAGTGTGATTGAATGTATGTTTATGAAGTTTTTTTTTATTTTTTTTAAAGAAACCAACATAAACTGGCTCATCTTACTCCACCATTGTTTGGAGACACAAACAGGAGGGTGATTATGGCCAGAACATAATAACCAAAGGTAAACAGGACAGGTATATTTGTGCACAGACACATGACTGACTGACGCCTCTACAGTGTGGGAAGGTGGAATTCATCTGGATGCTACACTTAACTGCATTTTTGGAGCTGTTTTTTTTCATGAGGCTATAAACAGACTATAAAAAATACATTCGCTGCTAACGGTGGGGGCAATAAGACAAGGAATTCAATAATGATCACTGGGGAAAGGGGACTATTATGTGCTACTCACCATTAAAATGTATAAAGGGAGAGTAAAGGAAGAAATGAAAAGGTAAAAAAATAATAATAATAAAAATAATAATAAAAATAATAATAATAATAATAATAATAATAATAATATAAAGTAAATGAGCTGTCCAGGTTGTTTCTCTGCTCTATGATTGCTGATATGGCCTCCCACTGTGACCCTGGTTAAGATAAGCAGTTATATATATATATAAAATAAAAGACACATACATGAAATGTTTGAAGAAATAACGAGATCTGTTAAAACAAATGAGGATTATGAATGTAAAATGAAAAATACAAAAAATGATAACATTCCCCACAGTAAAATGTAATGATTCAGACATTTTTCAATATAGAAGTGTCTCCATTTTTCTGAAACATAAGTCTAAAAATCTGCTTCACAATAATGTAGAAATGTCTTTTTATTACAACATTCAATATTAGTAGAGCACTGACATGAAACAAGAACAATATTTGAAACCAAAGTTGTACTTTATGGTGTGCTGATATAATAGACTAACTTGTTAGTCAGCAATATGACAATTTGCAATAAGATACACGGCAATACAGCAACCTCTCCGTTCACATTTCAATTTCACTTTTACTTTTTTCACAATTCAACCACCAGTTATACGACGCTCATATCATACACTGCAGCGTCCCTCTAAGATGGAACATGCAGACACCATCAATCACTCTCCACCGTTCAGGAGCTAAACGTCGTCTACACTTCGTCCGGGAGCTTTCATCAGCGGCCCTCCCCCCACTCTAATAATGAGTTCAGCAACTTGAGGGGCTTTTTTTTTTCTTTCCCCCAATTAACATCGGGACAATGAAGAAATCTCCCCGGGTTTGCTGGCCATTCGCACAGAGGAGAAAGGAAGAGACGAGAGCCGGGATGGAGAGAAAGAAAGGTGTGAGCCACTCTTCGGCACATGCTAGCATATTTGTAAACATCGTTAATCACAGATTAGCAGATGGGGATGTTAATTGCACCTGTGGAAATAACATGACCCAGAGGATGCTTCTATTTACTGACTTCGAACGGCGCTTCCATGAGAAGCACGATGAGAAGTGGTGGAGGGGGAGGAGGAGAGCTTCAGTAGTAGCACAGGGAGGTTGGATGTGAATACGTCCCCGAATTGTCATCACCCCCATCACCATAACACACACAATCAGCAGCCCCACCCACTACCCCACCTCACACCTACTGCGTTACTCCAGCGTGAGACTCGGCATCGCTCTGTCCCCAAAGACCACCAGGCTACACACACCACCTGCTACACTCACATACAATGCAATATCACACTACTCACTCAGCAACCTGGATTTAAGGAATAGCTCAGTAAAAAATTATCATTTCCACAATGTCCCCTTCACCCTGAGGAGCCAAAACATGACTGATCTGTGGTATTTAATTCTTTCATCGCACAAAGGTACAAACAATATTTAAGCTTATTTATGTCAGTTTTGTATTTATAGAACTGTGCAAATGTCTTGAGTCACTCCTTTATTTTTTACTTTGAATCATCTTGTTATTGCAAAAATACTATGTGATCCCTGTCAAACTCCTCATCTCATCTTTGGCATATTGAGGCAATTAAAATTAAAGAAATGAGAAGAAATGTGCAATGCAAACTGCCTAAAGAAGCTGGAACAAATGTTTTACTGTAGCAGGCTGCAAAGTGCCTAACGATACAAGGTGCCTAGATAAAGGAGTTCCACCACTCAGCATTCAGCACCACCAGTATACTGATCACCGCCTGATCATCTGCATCTGTTTCTTCACTGTTTCAGGCCTTAAGTTAGATGTGCTTTTTTATGCTTGAATGATTCATACGTAGGTCACTGTGTGGCTTTACAAACAAAAAAAAACTGGTCAGATTTCAGGAACTGAACGTCCTTCAGGAGGCCTGGAGAACTATTCAAGACTACAATAAAAATACAAAAAAAGTCTGGCTCTTCGGAAGCAAAATATGAAGTGGTGGTGACTTTGTCACAGTACTGTAAATATCATTCTTTCTTAATCCTCATTAGCTCCAGCTCCCTCATCCCTGTGAGACCATGCTTGTGTTCTCCCCACACACCTGACCCAGCCCACGAGGAGCCTGTTAATTAGCTAATGTGTGGAAGGTGTGCTAAATGAAAAAAAGAAAAAAAAAATACAAAACTATGCATGGTATGGAGTTACTGGAACTGGACCAGAACTTTTGATGTGTGCTGTGACATAATACACATATCTACAGACCTTCTAAATGATTTAAGTGATTCTAGTATTCCTTCGGGCTTAAATAAGAGGAGTTTAAGCACAATTATGAAACTTTAGCTGGCGATTAACATACAAGCAAACTGATTACCTATCTTGCTTCCTAGCTGTGAATGTAAAGATGATACAGTACCAGCTACAGATCTTAAGACCCATTTGTGTCTCAATAAATGCATTTTTTTTGTTTCAATTAGCAATCCAGCGAATGAAATTGCAGCCACTGCACATCATGCATCATTATGTGATGTGTATCTACACCATTAATATCATAAGATCTTAAGATACAAGAAGAATTTCTTTACAAGCTGCTGTACTGCTAACAAATATAGACATACAAACACAAGCACAAACACACACACACAAACACACATTTGCAGGCTTGACACAAACAAGCCACAGCATGCCTCACACTCAGCAGAGCATCAGCATTCTCAATCAATCGGGGCCCTCCCATGCAGTGATTGCTAATTGATGCACTAATCCAGTGGTTAAGTACTGTGCCCAGGAGCTCGGGAGTGCGTCCAAAGCAAACATCTGGCGTTGCTCATCGATGTGCCGCCTCTAGAGATCCAATCGAACAGGACGGCAGACTTACGGCACATGAGAGGAAGACACTGAGGAGGACATGGAGCCAGCTTAGAGACTGAACACATGAGAAACAGTGGAGGTGGGGAAGGGGCCAAACACACACTTCTACCACATAATCCAATGTTGATTTCTTTTTCAGTTAAATGAACCTATTTATTTATTTATCAGCAAAAGTGTTTGATTTTTACCTGAAGCTTTGTGGGTTAAATGAAGGCGGTGATAACATACAGGCTGATGAGCAGGCCTAACACAATCAGATGTACACACAGCCTTTGAGTGGCCAGCTTACCTTACTTACAGTCCTGTGCAAAAGTCTTGAGCCCTCATTTCTTATATTTTGATCCCAAAGAGCCGGAGTTACTTTTATTTTAATGTAGTGTTGAGTAACAATTCTCCAGGCTTCCTGAAGGACTTTCTAAGACTCTCATTTTCAGCCCAGTTCCTAAACATGATCAGTTTCAGAGGGATGTTTGTGTCTTTCCAAGAATCATGAGCAAATTATTCCAGATAATCAGGCAGTGATCAGTATACTGGTGGTGCTGAATGCTGAGCGGTTGGAACAAATTCATGTATGCACCTGAATCAAAATTCAGATATGAGTGCATTATTATTTTCAAATTCTATTTTATGCAACTGTAAAAGATTATACAGTCTGGATGGGTCATTAGTATTTGTTTTCATTTGTTTCCAATCTGCCTAGGTTTGATTAGCACTGATCAGATTATAGCCAGTCGCAGCCGATTCTGCTTGTGCACATTTTCCGCATTCTTGAAGTTTCTCAAGAGTAGTCTGTCCATCCTCTTCATTGGTCTCATCTCCGTACTGTTTCCGTAAGAAAGGGTCCAGAGGAATGCAGATAAAAGGTGAACACGGCCTTACCATGTGAGTCAATAGCCGAGTGACACCTCCAGGCTGAAATAACATGCAGTCGTAAGTGCACTCTGCAGGCAACAGCCTATTCAGACGGAGACCATAAAAGAGCCCATGCACCATCACCTCCACTCCCACTGGCAGCCTTGAGCTGCAGCTCTTTCAGTAAGCAAACAATGCCAACCGTGAAAAAACCGCATGGATGGAAAAAATATACACGACACATCAGCATGGTGCATCTCCCGCACCAGTATAGAACGCGATTTTTCAACACCTGATGAAGCAGAAAACCTTCTCATGAAACGAAGGAGCTGTCAATAGTAAGCAGAAAAATGATGATGCCAGCTAATTAGCACTGAACGACACAATGCTGTCTCATTTCCACTCGAGACCCAAAATTACATGAAATGACTGTTCTAGAGGGCTTGGAAGCATCGTATCCCACTGCCTGTCATCTTGACAGAAGTCTCTTTAGTTAAGGTTATGTCGCCCTGGCTCTTGTCCTGACAAGCACAAGCCGTTCTGGGCAGCGGGCCGCTTCGGTGGCACGCTACTGCCACCCAGTGAACAAAACCAACGAGACCCAACAGCCTCCAGCACTACCTTCTGCTGAATAACCCCCTCCCCTCAGCAGCCTGTGCAACGATAAAGATTAATTTGCATTGAATGTTTTCCCAAACAGCATCAGTTCAGATCAGGCTTTATTTTAAAAATAACTTCACACATTCATGTTCATGTTAATGTTCAGTTGCCGTGTAACAGTCACAAATTTCTTAAAATGTTTTAAGTGTTTTGCATTTTAAACTGTAAATTGATATTTATAAACTCAGTCTCACTTCTGTTGAATAAATCACAATTATTTGACATATTGTTTCGCAGCCTAATGTCAATGAATGAGGATATACATGACTCTGGATAAGAGTGTCTGCCAAATGCTGTAAATGTAAACAGAAATGTAAGACATCGGTGGTATTAAGGCTCTTTGTGAACTCATCAGTGAAATACAGGGCTGCATAATATAGGCACAATAGGACTACTGCAATTTTTCTGCTATATTTTGTGATTACAATGCCTTTTAATATATTAAAGGACCTAAATCATCTGTTTTCTCCAAGTAAAACAGATGGCATACTAGGGATAAATATAGTATTGCAGAGACCGATATCGCAATAATGATTAACAGACGAAATACAGTATTGTGTAAAAGTCTTGAGCTGCCCCTCATTTTTAGTCCAGTCTCTGAACCTGACCAGTTTCAAAGGAATGTTTTTGCTTGTCCAGCCACACAGTGACCTACGAATTAATCATTTAAACAGAACAAAGCACATCGAACTTAAGGCCTGAACCAGTGAAGAAACGGGTGCAGATGATTCCAGATGATCAGGCGGTGATCAGTGTAGTGCTGAATGCATGGTTGGAACTACTTTATCTAGAAAACTTCTCTTTAGGCACTTTGAATTGCACATTTCTTCTCATTTCTTTCATTTTAATCGCCTCAATATGCCAAGGGTAAGATGGGGAGTTAGACAGGGACCACATAGTATTTTTGCACCAACAAGATTATTCAAAAAATACATAGAAATGTGGCTTGTTTGCACAGTTCTATAAACAGGCACTTTGCAGACTATCGCTGTAAAACGTTTGTTCCCATTTCTTTCCTTTGTCTACACAGTATGCCACAGATAAAACAGTTTGACGGGCAAAAATAGTATTATTGCACCAACATGGTGATTCAAAACAAAATATGAAGAAATGAGGGGTGGCTTAAGACTTATACACAGTACTGTATTGTGCAGCCCTAGTAAGGTTTAGAATCAATGTTTAAAATGTTATGGCATCCAGCGGTCATCAAACAAACTTTCAAAAGTAATTCGCAAGGCATCGGGTGTCACTTTTGTTCTTCTGAATCCTTCATACCTCACTCTCATGACAGGCCACACAGCCTCTCACTCACTTCCCACAGCTTCTTCGCCAGAGCATCATCTCGTCCAGCAGCGCTGGCTTCCTGCAGACCACAGGAGGAGAAGTAGCGTCCGCTCAGAGGCTCCAGGCCCACCTGCAGCGCGCAGTGCAGCGTGGTCTGAGCTCCCCCCTCTGTGTCCAGAAAGAAGAGCTTGGAGAAGGGCAGTGTCAGCAGCCTCAGCAATGGGTTCAGATTGCGCAAAAACTCTGTTTTGATCACTCCTGACACACAGAGAAAACAGTGCATTTTCAAGATTCAGGAGTCTTTATGTCACATACACAAATACAACATGTAGTGAAATGTGGCCCTGAATCGTCTGTGACACTGTGACATATAGCTACAATAAAATCAAATGAAATTAAATAAATTAAAATGAAAGGTTAGAACTAAGTAATAAAAAATCAAATGAACATAAGGCATAACATAACATATGTACTGTGAAGTGCAGAGTGTTGGTTGCTGTTGATGTATATAGACATAAACAACAGACCACAGTTTAGATACATATGGTAATGTTCCAACAGCCCTGCGCACTTGATATACTCAGTACATTTAACCAGTGGCCGGAAACACCCCATAAAACCAGCGCTTCGTTCTTGCTAGCTGTGAAAGTTTACACTTTAAGACAAATATATTTTTTACCTCCCCATGCATCTTAATACAATGATCCCTGATAAAGACCTTCAGGTAAGTGCTGCTTGTTGAAGATGTTGCTTGCCGATGCATCATATTCGTGTCGTCAAAGTTTTAATTTGTACATTATGTTTTCATTGTAAAGTACCTACAAATCAGTCCCTATGTTATCCTTAATATAAATACAGGCCAGGTTACCATTTTTATTCTAATTAAAGGAACCTAATTAAATATAAATGATACCCATCCCTGTTCTCTTGCTGTATTCTGCATTTATCACCTGTGTGACTGGAACACAGATTAAAAATGTATTTTTTATATATATTGTTTTTGTGCAAATGTTTGGGAATACTTCGGCTTTTATGAAAATATAGGCAACAAAGACCTGCCGAGCCAGAAAAAAAAAAAAATCAAACAAATGCACTGCGATCTATCAAGAATCGTTTTGTAATCGAATTGTGAGATCAGAAAAGATTTACACCTCTAGATGGATCAAGAGCCAGGAATGTTCAAAAGTGATCCGTCTGGTTGCAGGGCAATAAAAAGGTCATTAGTGAAGGGCCACTGACCAGGGTGCAGGCTGTAGCAGGTGACTGCAGACCCCTCCAGACGGTTGGCGAGCTCGCGGGTGAAGAGCACGTTGCAGAGCTTGCTGTGGCAGTAGGCCTTGAAGCAGTGCCAGAAGGTCTGTCCTGTGACGAGGTCTTTGTGTGTGTGGAGTGTGTTGAAGTCCACAGAGCCCAGACGGTGCAGTAGCGCCGACACATTGATGATTCGACTCGGACCCGACGCCTTCAGCCGCTCAAGCAGCAGCAGGGTCAGGAGGAAGTGGCCCAGGTGGTTGACCCCAAACACCATCCCAAAACCATCCTCAGTCCTGCCCGGCCCGATCAGGCCTGCAGAAGAGTAATCAGACTGAAAAGTAGTTGACTCTAGAGGTGAGGACTGCAGTGTATTGATCCTCAGATCAATATTATCCTACTGTTAACAGTCTGCCTGGATCTCCACTCTTTAACCCATAGAAGACGTGCAGCACGGATCCGTGCCAGTGGCGCAACCAATGATAAATGGTCATCATGCAGCAAAACAACTCCATATATGGAAGTTCCCCTGGTTTGCATTAATGCTTGGCGTGTCGGACGGCATGCCGATCGTTGTTTGATTATTGTGATTTTAAATATATGTAATAATAAAAACCACTGCTGGTGTTTTAAAAGTGGCGTCACATGCAAATGCCGATAAAGAAGAGAAAAAAAACCTTTAATTTTGGTCAAACATCAAACAAACTTTCAGGACAGTTTTCGCCCCCCCGATGTGTTGGGAAAACTCACAGAGGGAGGAGGAGTGTGGAGGGCTGGCAAAAGGCAACATACATAGCGAAAGTGCAGAAAACAGCGAGCATGTAGACGAACAAACACCAGTTTTACAGCGTTTTTATTTGGTGAAACCGGATTTTACTAATACGTTCGAAGGGTTAACACAGACACTGCTGCTTATACTGGTCATGTTTGATCTTTAACATTTTACCTCATTAAACGAATGGCAAAAACTGAAGGTTACCAGGCTTCAGTTCCCATAGTGACAGCTGCAGCACTTATTTTATACTTTTACTCACATTATTTTGTGTTACCGATGACAAATTAAAAGTCACCTGCGTTGTTGATGAGCAGGTCGAGTCTGGGCTCGGTCTTCAAGAAGGTCTCGGCAAAAGTGCGCACAGACTTCAGGCTCGCCAGGTCCAGGTGCATAAACAGCACCGCCGTGTTCCCGCTTTCCTGTGAGACAAGGCGTGTGTAATGAGCAATAGTGATGGGAATTCCAACTCTTTTAAGTGATCTGGATCATGTAACTCAGCTCACCAAGAACAGCCAACACTTTTGGCTCCAATAAACAATATACTGTGCACCCCACACAACATATCTGTATTGTCTATACACACCTCTTCTTTTTACAAAAGGAGTTTTTAAAAGGTTTAATCATATGAACTTAAACAGGATAAGATAAAAACAGGACTTTACCCTTCTGATGTCATAAACAGCCGCTTCTGCTTTCTCTCGGTTTCTGCAGGCGAGAATCACTCGGGCTCCTCGCTTGGCCAGATCCAGAGCTGTGGCCTTCCCGATACCGGTGTTACTCCCTGGGCAGAACAACAGTGAAGACAGAGAGCACTGCATCACAGAGCTGAGGCTGCTTTCTTTTTCTTTTCTGTTTTTGTCAAATTTTCCGCACTGAAGGGGTCTGATTTGTTCGGTCAGGGCAGTAAATAATTATATAAGTAAATAAACTCCAGAGTCACTGAATGGAGTGGCAGCACTAATCAGAATCAGAATCTTTCTGGATCCCAGAGGAAATTGCTTAATAATTGCTAGATGTAAGTATGAACGTGTAGGAAATGTTCTATGACGCAAACAGCATTTTTCTTAGTCTCATTTTCAGTTGTACCTTAAACGTCACTATTTAAGGTGGAGCTGAAAAGAAGACTAAGAAGGCAGCTACTGAAAATCCACGTGTTGAGTGAACAACTATAAATGAAAATGTCAAATAAAAGTAGATTCTTTTACAAGATGAAAGAATACATAACAGCGCATGTCTGACATCCTGTTAACTGGTTGTGTGATGATGGAGAGTCAAATTCTAGACAGTCCTTTAACTTTAAATGCACTAGCTTAACTTCTTCATCACTTTATAGCTCGTTAAATAGCATTTGTTAGTAAAGAACATTTAGTACATATTACGTGAGTAACATGCAAATGTAGAAAATGTCAGAGTGTGCAAAACCTTTGGACTGGTAGTGTATATCTGGGTTTGTTACTCTTTGTAAAGACTTAATCAGTGTCTCTGGATTTTATTTACTTATTTGTTTCCACATTTACCGCCCTTTTACTGAGGGTAATGTGAACTAATCAACCCCGTTCTTTGCACAGGGCAACACAGGGTTTGACAGTTTAAAATGCCTGAAATGCTGAATTTTTCCTAGACAAACCAAAGTCCAGCTTGTTCCAGTGGTTCAGGGTTTGCAGGTGAGTGTGTGTTGTTTCCACTGACCTGTGATAACTGCAGTTTTGCCCTCGAGTGTGGCTCTGCTCCTGCACCTGCCTCCCCTGAAGAGATTGTAGTAAAGGAGCAGGTACGAGACCACCGCGCCCACTAACACCACCAGCAGTGCAGACATTATTCAGTTATATCAGAAATAAACACGAGAAAAAACAGCTAACTTTATGTCTGTCTCTCACACAAGTGTGTTTCTGTTGTGCTTGACGTCACATGCCTGCTTCCGGATTTGAATTATTTATTTATTTATTCATAAAAAATCTTGTTGCGATTCTAAATATTGGCCACACGGTGTCAGTCTATTACACTTTTAGAAACGTATCCTCAAAGGCCTCGAAGCAGTGTATATATAAAAGTATACTATCAATGTTTGTATATATATATAGTGATTTTATTTTAATATTTACTCTAGTATTCTTTGCTAACAAACAGATTTACAGTATGGTCACCCCCTTTATTATCACGAAAATTTCATATTTTTATACATTAAAAAATATGTCACCTAATAAAATTATAATTATAATGTGGATCACCAAACAAGTGTTAGGTATTTAACCAGCTATTAAAGGATGAAACAGTTAAACTAGTGCATTTAATGTTAATGGACTGTCTAGAATTTGGATGAGGTGAAAATCTCTGGTGTGTAAAACTTCTGTATACAGAAACATAAGATAATTTATTTTTATGATCTTATCTTGTGCTTTATTATTTACTTTATTTTCCTTTTTGTCAAGTATTGGACCGTTACACTACCTTTAAGACCAATATGCACATTTCATTCATGATCCTTGTTCTGATTGGCCGGTTCGTGTGAAAAGCAACCCAGGTTCCCCATCATAGGGGAATAGGTTTGGCTAAAAGTATGCAGGACAAATGTATGGATATATGTGAATCAGTTTTTGTTTTTTGTTTTCCATCTCTAGGCCATATGGACTGGGGAGGAAACTATGGATTATAAACTTTAAACTGTTTACATAACAAACAAACCCTTTTATTTATCAAAAAATGTTTTCCATGATATTGGCTATTTAATATGCTGGCATTTAATTTAATTAAATGTTATTTAAAATAATAACACCACCATGCTCTGCCAGTGCTTCACATTGTTTTGCTTTAAAAACCTCTTTCAGACAATATAAAATTCCACCCTGATTCTGATTTATATATTTATACAGCTGCACGATATGGACAAAATCTCAGCATTGTGATTTTCCTACTACAGGTTGTGCTTGTACCCATATCATCATTTTTCTGGAATTAAAGAGGCCTAAAAGATGTAAATATTGTTTCAAATTGTATGTTCACCCCCCGACCCCTCCCTACAGTAAATGAAAATATATGGAAAATAAGTTTTCAAATCAGAGTTTTTGTGATGTCACAAAACCAACACATTTACATGCAATTCCTTATTCGGGGATGACCTTTAATGGTTAAAAATTAGACTTTTGTTGGCTTACATGAAGACCTTGACTGATCAGAACACCCAGTAACTCACCTGGAGCTGCGATTGGTGACCCTGTCAGAAGCACTGTGATCGGTTAGGAACTCGATTTTTTTCCAATATCTATTGCAGATATTGATAATGCGGTAACGAGTAGCAAACGATTTATTGTACAACCTCATAGAATTATTTCACAAAATTTAGTTTGTGTCTTTCTTTACAGCTGCCCTTTGTAAGATAAGTCTATGCACTCTCACACAGCAGAGCGATTTTATGTAGGTACCCTTTATTGATCACTTTTTGCACAGGTCGCACTGTGACAATGAGAAGGAGCAAAGCCTGAGTCACATCACTGCCCCGTTCACAGCCTCTGCCGGCTGGGGGCTCTCTCACTCCCTCCTTTCTTTTGCTGGGGGGAGCAAGGAGAGAAAAGTGCTGTAAGCATTCACTTTGTAGCACCCGATCTTCAGCCCGTGCCATGAGGAGTCTAACTGGGCTGGAAACAGCTGGAGTGGATGGGTGGAGGAGAGGAGGTGGAGGAGGACGTGGAGGAGGAGGAGGAGGTGGAGGAGGGAGGGAGGGAGAAAGAGGAGCGGCCCTCACTGCTGCACTCTGCGGAGGGACTGCACCTGGAAGGTCTGAGCATGGGACCCCCACTCCCTGTAGTGTTTGTACTCTCCACCGTGGCGGTCACACTCCAGAATGTACTGGTATCCACGGTAGCCAGGGTACTGGTAGCAAACCCAGCTAAACAACAACAGGGACAAGAATAGAATTTATTCTGAACCACCTTGTTGGTGCACAAATACAATTTTCGGCCTGTCAAACTGTCTAGTCTTTGGCATATTGAGGAGAATAAATAAAATAAATGAAAACAAATGGCTGTAAAGTGTCTAAAGATACAAGGTTCTTAGATAAAGGTGTTTTAACCACTCAGCATTCAGCACCACCAGTATACTGATCACCGCCTGATCATCACGATTCATTTGCACCTGTTTCTTTACTGGTTCAGGCCTTATGTTATGTGCTTTGTTATGTTTGAATGATTCATACGTAGGTCACTGTGTGGAATGATTGTGTTATAAAAAACGCTTTGTTTGTGCTTGATAAAAGTGCATGCAAACAACAAAATGCCAAATGTATGGAGTTCCATGGTACTTACGCCCCACTTTGAAGCTGCATGGATCCAATCTCATTGCTGGGCCAGCCCATGGCCTGCAGAGAGGGGTAGTCATCGTTCATCTCCCACTGGCGCCCAATGAAATTCTCCCGCTCGTACACAATGATCTTGGACTCCTTATGGTTCTACACATATCAGAACAGACTCTTATCAGCACTGGAGCTGCATGCCAACACTAGTCAATCTGGAAGGTTTACATCCTATCCACACTCTACTGTTTCATGCCATTACATTATATTACATTATACTGTGGTGTCTATTTGTTGAGTTTTCTATTGTTTCTATTGTAACTTGTACTTTGTTTAATGTTGCTCTACAACATTAAACAAAGTTTGGACAGCGGCCCATGAAGAAAGGCCTCATCACTGCTGATGACAATAAAGTAACCTTGAATTTTATGCTGGTGTGTAATATGAAGGCGGACTCACAGCACAGCAGATTGGGCGGAAGGACATCAGCCTCTCGACGTGGTAGGCATTGCTGCCGCTCCACGACTCCCAGCGAGGATAGTCTCCTCTCTCCAGGATGAACTGCTGCCCACAGTAGCTGGAGTGTTCATAACCCACCCAGCTGTCCAAGAGCACACAAAAACATGACTAATGTGGAGCAATGCAACAGAGGAAAAGAATATTGTAATTGACTGTATTTTCATGAATGATTTTTGGAAATGAGAGGAGCAAGTGGTGGTTCTTTTAAGCTTAAAGAACCACCACATGATGGCAGTTGTGCTTGTTTGAGTTGTTTGCTGTCTTTTAAGTGTCTACCTTGCAGTGCAGTGTGTGTGTGTGTGTGTGTGTGTGTGTGTGTGTGTGTGTGTGTGTGTGTGTTTCGTTTATATGTAATATGAAGGATGTCATGTAGACTTTAAAACACAGATGTTGCTCTGGATAAGAGTTTCTGGCAAACTTTATTAATCTAAATGTAAAATAATGTCAAAGGGGCCCATCTGCATTATTACAAAAGTCAACATTGATGAACAAATCATATACTGCACAGCCCATGTGATGTGATGAGTGTGGTTATGACTTACGCTCCACACTCCACCTTCAGGGAGCGGACATTGTCCATTCCGCACTCCATGATGTTCTGGCAGGATGAGGTGAACTCCACGCGTTTGCCTTGGAAGTTCTCCTGGTCGTATACTGTGATCTAGACATGGATACAGAAACAGGTCTTTAAGAAAAGTGTCCCAGTAAAACAAGGTCTATTGACCTTTAAAGGTGTTTGGCCTTACTACCTACTCACCTTCCATGGTCCCATTGGCATGGGATTAGTCAAAGCCATACTTGCAAACTTCTCAATGCTGCTTGACCTAAAAAACACACATGCACACACACACTTATGTAGATTAAACTGATAAATGCACTGAGTTCGGAGTACAATCAGCAGAAAGCATGCATTCGCTATGTTGCCAAGTGCTTGGCTCGAACAATTAACATCTAATAAATGTTGTTCCATCTCTGTTTACAATAGCAATAAACATACAGCAGCTTCCAGTGCGAAACATGCATATAAAACACAGTGAAACTGCAGGTAGAATAGATGACATTGTATCTATATTCGATACACAATAATCAATAACATTGCATTATTTTTAGTGCAACATGGCATTGATGTAAAACTATCAAGGTAGATGTGAAATGTGGTTTAGTTTTGCAGAATTTGAGTGATTAACCAAGTGCATGTGGTTGCATGTGTTTAAAGTGTCCATGCCTGTCTTGTCCGCATGCTTGTCTGTTTTGTTTGTTTTGGGTCATTTTTTTTTTTACTTGAATGGCGCTCTGTGTTGTGCAGATTTTTGCAGCTCAGCAAAAAGCGCTAAATGGAAAACAACCCCAACGGCTGAAAGGACTGAGATGCAGGGCTTACCTGACCTACCCAACAAATAGCTGTGTGCGTTCGGGGGGCTCCACACAACGGTCTCCTGACCTCTTACCAAGGGCTCTATTTATATGTGGCTTGAGTGAATGGGGAGTTCGGCTACAGGCTGGGCAGTGGTCAGCACTTTGCTCCAGGACTCATTGTTTGTCCCTGAGCCACTGGCTTTACCCGCCCCACAATACCAATTGCCAGGAGGGCACTGTGCCCACTGCTCACTGGCACCAGGCTGCACGCCTGGCCAACTGCCTCCATACATTCTTTTACACATGACAGCTTCGTCAGGCCAAAGACACACAGACATGCAGAGGCGTTGATGTTAACAAACTCACAACAGCCAGATTACAGCCACACTCAGTCATCCTCACGTAACAGGTTATAAAAAAAACCCTTCCTACTTGCAAATTAACTTGACATAGAATCAAACCATTCATCTAAAAATTCACAAAACGTAAGATCAGTGATAGCTGATCAATAAAAGGCTCCACAGTCCACGCAGGACTGGTGCTCACTGCTCTCCAACCTCACGGACAACTAGAGCCACGACTGACCTCGGGGCTTTACATACCCACACACATGCACACATGCATGCACACACACACACACACACACATAGGCCTTTACGTGTGCAGCTATTCAACATCCATGTCCTGCCCACTCCTTTGACTTTATGCAAAGCAGGGCTGCTGGCCGGGGCGAGGTGGAACATGAGGAGGAGTCGGACGAGGTGAAAGGAAAGTGAGGAATGTGTATTTTGGAGATGTAAATAAATCCTTTAAAACCAAAGAAGATGCATTTTTAGTGAACTTGGGGGTAAGTGACATCTGTGTTTTTAGACATTTAGACAATTTTTCTCAGGCAAGCCTCTCACTGGCATACAAGCATTAATGTTATCATTACAGAAGTGGATCAGTGATGATAAAAGACCATGTTGTACACTGTTATGGCTTGATTCTACAAAGGTTTACAGAATTAAACAAGTAAATGAAACACACATACACACACACACACACACACACACACACACACACACACGCACAGTAAACAGCTGATGGTATATTCAAGTACAGCAGGACATACAACAACAATTCAGATGCTACTGAGTCCAGTAGAGTGGGCTGAGACTAGCTTACTGAGGTCAGCACATTGCTATCAGTGCTTCAGAGAGAGAGAGAGAGAGAGAGGAATGGAGGGAGGGAGGGAGGGAGTCTTTCTGCTGATGGAGGTGGGTGTCCAGCAGAGTCGTGGAACAAAGCGACGAGCAGAGTCAGCAAGGCCACAGAGATAAGCTCGCTCTCCACGCCCTCCACAAAAAACCCATCACTTTTATCCAATGGCACGGTGGCATGCAGGCCCAACAGCGTGGCTGGGATATATATGTATATATAGAACCCTTCCAAAGGCTGGACCAGCACTTCATTTGGGCCTTGCCATCTTTTTCTCTGCCAGCACTCCTCTTACATTCCATTGCTCTGTGCCTGACTGCAGCATTTTGGTGAGATTTGAGGGGGGGGGGGGGGGAGTTTTTTTTTGAGGGGAGGGAAAGGAACAAACCCCAAGGACACCCCCAC
>JBBIGB010000001.1:9954321-9965223 GCA_037577075.1 Alestopetersius hilgendorfi | reverse complement strand
TGGTTGTTTTTGTGTTAACAACCCAAGCAGAGAGGTCCGGTACATGCTCTTCTATTCTAGATTTTGATTTGATTATGAAGAAATTTTAAAAACAACCAAATTATTTAAGAAGTTCCCATAGAAGAGAATGTATTCTTGCACAATGTTTGCTTAACAGCATTACATCGACATGGTTAAAGATTCACATAGTTGAATAAGAACACCACTTAATGTTTATAAACTATGCAAATGTTCCATTTAAAATCACTTTTGGTATCATGTACTGTTGCATTCAGTACAGCTGTGCCCTCAGATGGTACTGGCACCTTAGTACAGTGTTCTAGAACAGTGTTCCACAGTCCTGTTCCTGGTGAGCCACAGCACATCGTGTGTTCAAGTGTTCTTTGTTGGAACACACCTGATTTAGCTCATCAGCTGATTATGAACCCGTCATGAGCTGGATCGGGTGAGCTGAGGAAAGGAGTAGTTGCTGTAGGTCACCAGTAGCTCTAGAGTTTGTGTTTGTGTGACTATAATCCAGGAGCATTTCATGGATCTTCAGTAGTTAGAAAACACTGAACTGAATGTGCTATTAAAAACAGAGCATTATCAGTCCTGTTTAAATTTAGTTGCTCTACTGGTGCATTGTTGTTAATTATCATACTGTCACACACAGCACTTTGCAAAACTTTGAGCCATTCCACATTTTTACATATTTTGCGTTCATTCACCTTGCTGTGCAACTGTGACATGTTGCAAAGTGCCTAAAGTTACAAGGTGCCTAGATAAAGAAGTTCTAACCACTCATCGTTCATCACCACCAGTATACTGATCACCGCCTGATCATCTGGAATCATCTGCAGCTGTTTCTTCACTGGTTCAGGCTTTAAGTTAGATTTGTTATTCTTGAATGATTCATACGTAGGTCACTGTGTGGCTTAAACAAAAAAATCCCTCTGCAACTGGTCAGGTTCAGGGACTGGACTGAAAATTCAAGTCTTTGAAAGTCCTTCAGGAAGCCTGGAGAACTGTTCCTCAAGTCTACATTAAAATACAAGAAGCAGTTTTATTATGCCTCTCACTTTAGGTAAGAGCGTTAAACAGGATAAGCCATCTATTTGATCTAAAGCTTCTTTTGTGTAGCCTAGAAGTGCCCATTATCTTTTTTCAACATTCAAATCAGGCTTTGGGATTGCATGTTGTTGCATCACAAAACCAGGCGTAACATTTTTTTTATGGTGACGATAAACAAGGCCACATGCTTTCTGTGGCCAAGAACATGCCTTTCCTTCCTACAGGGTTCAGGTCACACCTGCAGCTTCCTATTTTGATATCATGGCCTCCCATGTGGCCGGCCGTGACATCAGTAACACTTTACTACTATGTTCTGATTTAATTAATCCAATATTAAAAATGTGATTGAACTTAATAAAAGCAATTCCCATGTTCTCCAAAGTCCCCAGCACAACATTAGCACAATTGAGGCGCTCACACAGTATTGCCTTACATTATTAAAGTTTATTCGACTAACTTTACATTTTACACACCAGCCCAACACCCTGACAAGCCACTGAAAATCTACAAATCTATCTCAGATCAGTTTCTCTCACAATCCCATGCGCTCATTGTAAAGAATGCAGAAGCTGGGCCAGCCCATGCAGAACAGATTTATGAATGAAGATTGACGTTCTGATTACTGGAAATGAGCCTGAGGCTCTCCTCCTTTGTTTTTTATCATCTCTTCATCTACCCAAAATGAAGCGTAGTAAACTTTGTTTTGGAAGGTTTATGATATTTTATTGCTTGTCTTTTGACACTTGAAACAGATGAGTTCACTAGAATTGTTTGATCTGCTGTCACTGTGGAAGTTTTGATCACTTTGATCCTACGATTGCAAGTTACAAAGGAGAAGTTTACCACACATGGTGGTTTTCATAGCTTTTCTTTATACTTCAGTCTTACTAAAATACAGCAAATGATTGAGTTTTATTGTCACATGTACAAAGTACAACCAAATTCTTACTTGAATGATGTTTACAGTCAAGTCAAGTAGGTTTTGTTTGTCATTTCTGCCATATACACACAGTACATAGAAAATGGATATATCGTTCATCCAGAACCATGGTGCAACACAAGAGCAGAACACAAGACCACACATGCACACAAAAAGCTCAAAAAAGAACACAAGAGCAACAATAACAGCTAGACTAGACAATGTTCAACAACAGCTACAGTGGGGATAAATACAGAATTTGAGGCAGTTAACATTGCGATACAATAAATAATTGAGTACATTTAGATATTAAACACTATAAAACAATAAAAAATAAGTACATTTACATATGAGTGCAACATTACTATACAATAAATATTGAAATGCATTTAGACAGTAGACACTGCAACATTACTGCAATATAAAAATGTGATAGAAACAAGCAGCAACATATATGTAGTAAGTGATGTGTGTGAGAGCACAGGAGCAATCTAGTGTGTGGCAATGAGTTTGGGAGTATGGGGATTTCCATAAAGAGAATGCTTCAGCAATTAGAACTAAGCAATAAAATGATGGTGCAGAGGGTTGAGCATGAGGAAGATCAGATATACAGTACTGTGCAAAAGTATTGAGTCACACTCATTTTGCTCATTTTGCTTTGAATCACCTTGTTGCTGCAAAAATACTATTTTCTGCCCGTCAAACGATCTCCTCTTTGGCATATAGTAGATTAAAAGAAATCGGAACAAGTGTTTTACTGCAGAATGCCTTAAGACACAAGGTGCCAAGATAAAGGCGTTCTTACCACTCAGCATTCAGCACCACCAGTATACTGATCACGACCTGATCATCTAGTGTCATTAGCAGCTGTTTCTTCACTGGTTCAGGATTTAAGTTAGATGTGCTTTCTTATGCTTGAATGATACATATGTAGGTCACTGTGTGACTGAAACTGGTTTGAAAGTCCTTCAGGAAGCCTGGAGAACTGCTTCTCAAAACGACATTAAGAAAACAAGAAAGTCTGGATCTTTGGAAGCTAAAGTTTAAGAAATGGACCAACACTTTTGCACACTGATGTATGCAAATACGACTGGTGAATTTAGCTAATACTGCAAATTATTGTGTACTGAACAGTCTTGCATCATGTACATTTAGGGTTGAATAGATATCGGGTTGAATAGATAGACTTGCTGTAGTGACACACCATACATTTTGATTTGCAGTGTTTAATGATGGAGGAGTGATGTCATGACACCACCATGCAAATTGATGTGTATCATTAATAACAGTTCAAAAATCCGGTACCATCAAAGCGCTCTAATTGATATGAGTCCATATTTGGGTTATGAGGTCATGTTTTTATTGACTGCTGAGAAAACACAATCTAATTGACATGCAGAAAGAATGGTCTGCTGATATGACCAACACATGGTCACCAACTCTGCATAGTGGAGGGTTTCTCAACCTCTATAAATAGATGTATTTCTGGTGTGAAAAAATAAGCACTGTATCCCTTGTTGCTCTGCATTCAGGGCAGGGCGGGGTGAGTCATGAACCAACCACCTGAGGTTTATCACTCACGTAAACACACATGCCTTCTCTCAGTCCGACTAAATTAAACAGCAGATTATAATTTCTTTACTTACTCTTGTAAATCAGGTGGAGAGCTCCTAGATTCATTTGCTCAGAAACAGTGGTTATATATCACTCTTTTGTCTGTCAATGGATGAGCCTGTGGTGACTTTCTAATCACCTGGATTTGCCTCTTAAAGCAGAGAATGCTCTCGACTGAGGTCACTGCCGGCTATTCTGAGGTGCAGATCCTGTCGTGGACTGTGGCTGAAGATTAATTAAAGATGCTGCTTCTTTCGTTTACCTATAAACGGAAACAAACTCGGGGTGGATTCTGGCTCTGTTAAGGCTTCATACAGCATCGGCAGAGCCAGTCATTTCTACTGCTGTTTTCAGAAAACATCCACAGTGTCAGATCACAAACTGAGAACAGAGGAGAAAAGGACATTTTATGCCTGAGCAGTTCTTTAACCCGCTGCTTCACTTCATAATAAATCTGCATCATGCTGTCCGTCTGGAGGTCAGTGGATGCAAAAAGCTAAATCCAAGCTGTGCCCCCTCTGTTTGGCTCATGCTTTCCTTTGTTTACCTGGAAGGTGGAGGTAGAGGTGGCAGAAAATGCAGGCACTTATCTCGGATTGGTATCAGAAGGCATGTTGCTAGGTGACCACATTAGAGGAAATGAAGTGTGGCTGCTGTCAGCTCCTGAGGGTGAGCCAGATCAACAGTCACACTTGGCTGACACACCGTAATAACCACTAAGTCCTACATCCTACCACATTTTGCCTGTTTGACACGGGCTACAGGACTTGCTGGCACAGGAAACGTGCTGGATGACCACTTTCAGCTGCCAAATGTGATGTCATTTAGACAGAATATGTTAAACTTTTGAGTTAAAAAGATATTAAAATGTTGAGTTTTGATGTTGAACTGATATTTTACATGAAAATACTAGACTCAAACAACCAATTACAAAATTATTTTTTTTGGCAGGGGTTGTGGGTGGGGTCTGAATTAATTCTGTAACAGCACACACTCACATTGTGTAATGCCATGATCTCTTCCTATGTGGCATGGGAGTTTCTAAGTAGTTTAAGAATTATTGGGTATTTTTAGATACTCATCTTAAGTCAGTTGTGTTCATTCAAAGCAACTCAATGTAATGTTTTGCTGTTTTAAAAGAAAAAGTAATATCAGAAAAAAACTAGTGGTGTAGCATTTAAAATTCATTAGGTGAAATATTATAATGTAATGTAACATGTAGAAACATATTTGTGAATAAAATATATTTTCTTCAAAAATACATGTACATTTGGATAAAATGTTTATCTGGTTATCTGACTGGGTATCTTCAAACTGGCATATCAATGCTCCCAATTTGTTGGACTGTTAGACAAGCTTAAAAAGTACAATTTTACTAATGAGGATTAAGATTAAAGGTTACATATAGTATAGATGATGTACATACTATATTTGGCAGACACTTGTAATCTAGAATTAGGAACCCAACTTAAGGTCTCTTATTAAAGAGATAAGGTTTATTATTAAACCCCAATCGGCACCAGTGTTACCCACTAAAATACACCCACCGCTTACATATTCTTCCTACCAACTATACACCAACTGACTACCCTCTACACCAACCCAATGCAATGTACAGTAATCCCCCTTATGCAATGAGGAGTCGCGGATTCAGTCACTGCAAATATACTCTGCCTTTTTTTGCTTTTTTTGTGGCAATAAATATATTTTTTTCTGGATGTTTTCACACAAGGGGACTCGGGGGCTTTTTCAAAGCGCAATTTCTCCGCAGTGCAGACACCCAGACAATTCAAAGTCCAAAAGTTTGACTGATCTCCAGGAGACCTTTCCAGCGAGCCCTCATTTGTGTTTTTAGCCCGAGTAGATCAGGTTTTATTCTTCTGAGAGCATTTCTCGGCGGGGAATTTAAATTAGAATTCAGGTTTACCTTTACATTTTCGTTAAGGGTAATGCATTAAACTATACACGGGTGCTCTTGGAACACAACCCCCATAAAAAACGGGGATAACTGTACATCAATCAACTGCACTATACTCTAACCCACTACAATCTGTACCAATAGAAATAACACCAACCCACTATACCAACTGACTACATTCTGCACCAACCACACTTTGTACTGCCCAACTATCTATCAGTTACACTGTACTCTGACAACTGACTGTTCTTTGCACCAACCCACTATACTCTACCCCAACCCACTGCACTCTACCCCAACCCACTGCCCCAACCCACTGCCCCAACCCACTGCCCCAACCCACTGCACTCCACCCCAACCCACTGCCCCAACCCACTGCACTCTACCCCAACCCACTGCACTCTACCCCAACCCACTGCACTCTGCCCCAACCCACTGCCCCAACCCACTGCACTCTACCCCAAATCACTGCACTCTACCCCAACCCACTACCCCAACCCACTGCACTCTACACCAACCCACTGCACTCTACCCCAACCCAATATAAACCAGCTACACACTGTTATTTCAGCAGTAAATCTTTTCTTAAAAACTCTTGATTTAATGCAGTAACAACATACACTCGCATTGTGTCATGATGTTCTATGTATTTATTCCTATTATTCTGTCATTTTGGGTACACATCTTAAGTGAAGTGTGTTAGAGGCAACTCAATTAATTGTTTAGGTGTTTTAACAGAATACAAATATCAGCTAAGTATTGGCAAAAATGTATTGTCCTTTGAAATTTGTCTAGTTTTAATCATTAACACAACTTAGACTAGCTTTAGTGGAGTAGCATTTCAAATGCATATATTATAATGTTAAATATTATAATGTAATATAATACGTAGAAACATATTTGAGAAGAGAAGATGCATAGATCAGGCCAATTTTGCTTCACATTAGTAAACATGCTAATCTAAAAGAAATAGCACACGACACCACATGTAAATATATATGTGCCCAGATGCAGCCTAGCATTATTATTGCTCTTGTCAGAACTGTCAGTCATTTCTCTGCGAAAGAAAAACCCTGCCGGTTTGTAGGGATTCATGATGAGTTTTGTCGAGCATCTACACAATGGTTTGAGCTGGATCAAAAGCCACCAGCAGCATTTGATCCAGCCTAGCAGTCGAAATGTAGACGAGCTGGTTATTTACTACACAAATCACATTCAGAGGAAATAAATCATCCCTTCTTATCATGTACGGCAGCTGCTCTGGGGCCAGACAAAAAAAGCCATGGTTGCCATAGTAACAGTGTCATGCCCGTAACAGTTGTCATGGATATTGATGATGTCTGGGTACATGAGTGCGTTTTAAGACCCGATCACACCGAATGCAAGAGTAAACCGGAGCCGTCAGCCTCCGTGCTAAATTGTTGAGTCTTGGCGGAGGAAATTATGCATTGACTCATACCCTGATGTCGCTCCATCATCAGTGGATCAGTACAGATTGTACAGAACAGTGCTTTAGAAAACCATTTTGAAAGCACAATCTACAGCAGCGCCTGCGTTGAAATGATTGAACGTTTCAGGCTGTTGAAATGTTCCATTTCGCTCCGATTTCCAACACTAAATCTTTAATATTATGCCATAATGGTGCCACTCAGACTTTCCACTGTCATTATACACCTCCATCACGGTTATTGTGGAAATTATAACTGGAAGAAGGACTTTGTTGGTATTGCTGGTGGGTTGTTCATATTATGTGCCTCAGAATGAATCATATTGCTCTAAGTACTGACAAGGAAGACACTTTGTGTGTGTGTGTGTGTGTGTGTCTGTGTGTGTGTGTGTCTGTGTGTGTGTGTGTCTGTGTGTGTGCTGGTCAGAGTTTATCACAGATTTTAAACACATTAGTATTACTGCTGAAACTAAGAATAATCCACCCACCAATGCAGCTGACAGTGTCCTGTGCCCATAAAATGACCACCAATAAAGTGAAACACACCACAAAATACTTCCTCTACATTCAGCCAGGAACACAGCGCCTACGGAGCAGTGTGGGGGGGCGGTATCTTACTCAAGGGTGCTTAGCAGTCTTGGGAATTGAACCCATACCTTCCTGAGCCCAGGGCGAATGCCCTAACCACTAGGCTACCAGCTGCCCCAAAAGCTTTACAGCTGAAATGTGGACCAACAGGTTAGATATATCTAATAGAGTGGACAGTGAACCCTCCTGAAGCACTGCTGTGTGTCTTGTGAGGGTCCTGAACATTGATGTACGGAGTAAAGGTGGGCCAAATGAGACAGAGAAACTACAGTCTAAGCTACAAAGTGCAGCTTTAGGATCAATAAAGCTGATCTAGTGGATCTTGAGTGCAAGTACAAGTTAGTAATAAAGTGGCTATTTGGTGTATACAGGGATGTACATTCAGGCTCAAGAATTTCAGGTTGAAAACCTTAAACCTTTCCTTCACTCCATTTGAAAATACCAGCTTCCCTTTTGATTTTGCTAACATTTCATCACTAATGAACCAATAGAAATGGTCCAAAATTCCTAATTAGGTTTTTTTGTTGTTTTTTTTTTTACCCTTTTGGAGATAAAACGTTTTTGGCATTGACTATATGGAAAAGCACTCTATTTTATTGTGGGACTCGCAATTTTTTTTGTGGGTTTAGTTATTTTTTGGGATTAGGGCTGCACAATATATCGCCTGTGAATCATTATTGCAATATCAGTCTCTGTAAAACTGATATCACAGATGGAGTAGTAGTCACAGAGTTTGTGACAGGGCGACCTATCATGCAGCTCTAATGATGCTAATGACCCAATTTATAGGATACCATACAAGAAGGATGACCTTTTAAAGGTAAAGTTCTATCCACATTGCTGCCACTAGTTTACTTACATGACATTTTTGTTTAGGATGCAGCAAATGTACCTACCCTGGTTTGACCTGTTGTTGGAGCTTGGGGCCTAAACAGCATCTACTGATGCCAAGTGTTGGCGTGAAGAGCAAGTTTGTGTAACCTGACAATAGAGTGTAGGCTGAAGAAAAGGAAACGTCCCTCCGAACTCGGATCTGGACCCGATGTATCACAAAGAATTATTTGGGAATGGGTATACAGTACTCTTTGGAGGAATCTTGTCATGGCCATCAAATAAGGGTTTCAGAAAGCACCCAGGTAGCCAATCACACTAATTAACGGCAACAAAAAGGCCTGTTCAAAGCTGAGCTTAAGCAGATGTGTGTCTTGTGGCTCCTTTTCTCAGCATGGCTCGTCCAGAAGGCAGGAGGACTATAAATATCTCAAGTGATTGGCTAAAGCTTGTTTGGTCCATCTGTTCTCTCTTGGAAAGGCTGGGTGGAAGTGCGAAGTGCGGCTGCTGGTCTGAGACCAGATCTGTGATCATGCCAGAGGATTGTCACCCGGTGCCGAATAGTCACGAAGCAGCCGAGGAACAGCCCCAAAATGTAGCCGGTTTCGAGAGTTGAACCAGCACTTTATTCTAGCAGAGAGGACTATTTCAAATCCCCTTAGTCTGACCATGTGAAGGCGAAACAATATAAGCCTCTTAGGTGTAATCCAGCCTAAAGGGGAGGCCACAGCACTGAAGGCTGCACACGCTTGTCCAGAGATTCTGCTTTGAGGATATTCCTGCCTGGCGAGAGTCACCCACCCCCACACGCCTCCTCAGTACACATCTAGAAAACCACAGTTGTTCTTGATTTTATCTTCTCAGATTATGTCCACATAGACATACAGCACTGTGTTTACAAATTTTCTTTCAATACTGTGATTTCAAACATATATGAATTTTACAGTCAGTAAGTCAGTGTTTGTTGTGAGCACCATTATGCCTACCGTTCACAGCCTGAACTCTCTTGGACAAACTTTCCATGTGTCTTCATGGAATAGTTCTCCAGGCCTCCTGAAGGACATTCCAAAACTCTTCTTTGGACGTCGGCTGCCATTTGTTCTGTTCTCTGTCCAGATGGTCTCACATTGCTTCAATAATATTGAGAGCTGGGCTTTGGGATCCATGTCATAAAGTGTTCCATTGTGGGTTTTTTTCAGTTGAGGTGCTGTTACTGCATTGGCAGTGTGTTTGTTGTCCAGATGAAAAATGAAGCCACTGCCCAGCAGATAGTATTGCAGGGTGGCTCAAGATTTTGTACAGTACCTCATTGGGGATTTTTTTTTGTAATTTTTTTTTTATTCACTCTGGCTAGTTCACTGTAGGGTATTGCATATGTCCCCGACTGTTATTTACACCAAATGCAAAATGGGGTGATAGGTTTATTTAGAGTTAGTGAGATTAAAATGTTACAGCACATTGTTGTTATGTGAAAAGAGTGAAGCACAGTTAATGTAATCGGAGTCATGTGTGGTCACGGTCACCTCCACACACAGATTAGTGGAGTGCAGGAATAGACCTTCCTGTCTCGACGGACACTCGCAGCAGTTACAGGTTCTTATCACTTCACCTCCCAAATGCATGCCCCATGGGGGATGGGGGCAGTAAAATATTTGTTCTTATGTTTTTTGTGCTACATTATATCACATTATGTCACAATATTTTGTTCTGATCACATTGCAGATATCAGTAGTATTTAAATTACCATAAACAAATTCATGTTTCATTAAAAGAGAGCATTTTATGGGACTCTTTAACTGCTTTTAGTGTAGTACTGTGTGTGAAAAGCATTGTCTTTATTGTTTTTAACAGTGTTTTATAGGAAGCCTTGGAAAATGAGCTAAGATAACGGACTAAGTATTAAGGACTACTAAGTACTACTTAATACTGATAAGTGTTAAGTATTATTGTGCTATTTTTAAAATATGCTGAAAGCGCACTGAAAGCATTTCTACACAGTACACTCTGAAAAAAAAAGGTGTCAGAACTTTAATTCAACTTCCAGCAAAATCGATTACAGTTTCAATAAATATGGTGCTGCTGCTGGTTACATTTCAGATTATAACTGTATAAGTATGTCTTGGTGCTCTGCAGAGAGTCTAGGAGAATGCCTTTTACCTCCACCATCACTTTTTAATTATTCCTTTTTAAATTATTGATTTATTTCTCATATTTAAAAAAAAAAGAGCTGATCATCTCATGCCAGTTGTATGTCCAGTAATGTTGTGTACACTTTTGTACAAGTCATATTTCTTCACATTTTGCTTCCAAAGATCTTGTATTCATAATGTAGTCTTGATGAACAGTTCTCCTGGCTTCCTAAACGACTTTCAAAGGTTTTTCAGTCTACAGACCTGACCAGAGGAATGTTCTTTGTTAAGTGACCTAAGTATGAATTATTCAAGCATAACAAAGGACATCTAACTTAAGGCCTGAACCAGTGAAGAAACAGGTGCAGATGATTCCAGATGATCAGGCGGTGATCAGTATACT
>JBBIGB010000001.1:9914786-9928598 GCA_037577075.1 Alestopetersius hilgendorfi | reverse complement strand
AAACTACAACCACTTTATAACTACAGTCACTTTAAAAACAAGTCACTTTAAACTACAACCACTTTATAACTACAGTCACTTTAAAATAATACAGTCATTTTTAAAACTCTTACTTTAAAACTAGTCACTGAAAAAAACTGGAAAAAAAACCCTTAAAATTATAATAGCTTTAAAACAACGGACGCTTTCTAAACTGCAGTCACTTTAAAAACTGGTCACTTTGAACTTCACTCAATTGGAAACAAGTCACTTTAAAACTGCAGTGACTTTTAAACTAGAGCCACTTTGAAATGACCTTCTGCATGTATGCAGGAATCTATATATACATACTACACTACAGACTGCATATAAGTTCTTGCAAAAAACAGTTTTACTATTTGAATACTTTATTTTTGTGCTTCATTTATGTCTTGGGAAACTTTTAGGGTTTTCTCAGAATTTTATTACCAGTTGTGATGTTCCATTATTATCTATATATGACAATAAACCTGAAAGCCTGGAAAAAAAGCTTATTTTCCTCTATAATGGATATGTATAGGTCATCATAAACATTTATAACAATGTAAAGCCGTACTGCTATACTAAACATGCAGATACTTTCTTAACTATAAAAAATATGAGTTTACTATGATATGAGTTTATCTAGTGTACAGGGATAACAGCAGACACCCATGAATTTGGGTCAATCGTGCTTGACCGATTTCCACTCTGTGTAATGGGATCGATGCCTGTTCTGATCCAGTATATCAGACTGGTAATATCACAGTTTCATTAGCAGTTATTGGGCCTTTGCAGATTTAACAAACACACAGAAATATTAAAAGCGCAAATTATTTCAAAAGGCATCTGAATTTAAACAAGTTAACCATGTAAAACGTGTATCACAAACACTGATGTCCGAACATGGGTGAACTGTGGATTTGATCAGAGTAGGATCAGTTTGGTTGTGAAGACATGTCTAATTCTACTCTACCTTCTTTCGAGTGCGAGCTCTGCAGACGGCCCAGCAGCTCCTGGTTCTCCTCCTGCAGTTGCAGAACCTGAGCCTGCAGATTTTCCATCTTCAACCTCCATTTCTGCTCTTTCTGCTGCCAGTCCTGCACACACACAACTGATCAGTCCCAGCATCAAACACACACACACACACACACACACACACACACACACACTCACTCACACTCCTGATAGAGTAAGTACCGTGGATCCTTTAGTGGTCTTGACATTTTACAGGGCTCACTACTCCCACCCCACTTACACCGTTAGCCTCGTACGTACGGACAACGTGGATGAACAAGGGAAAGGAAGAATATGCATAACACGGCGTGTGAGTGAGTGAGTTTTCCTTTTCTGTGGCTTAGTTGTGTTTTTTTAATGATTTTACAACTGTGTTAGGATTGATAAGTGACTTGTGCTTCGACTACAAAAATACTGTAGACCAACATCGAAGAAACGGCCCTGTGTCGTAACTCAAGGACCCCCTGTATACAGTCACATAGCATTATTTTCACACATTGCAAGTGCAAGAGCATTACAATGCATCTTATCATTGTTTATGCAGTGAAGTGGACATTTTTGCATTCTGGCATTTAGCCATAACCCAGAATGCTCTATGAATAGCATTCCCAGATCTCAAATACAGTAATAATTAAAAATAACCCTTATCTGTAATTCTCGGCCAAGGTGAGTGACACCCCACCCCCGTCAACAAACCAAAACTGCAGAACTGTCAAAAAACCATCAGCTACCCCCATCAACAAAAGTACAACCCCCTTAACAAACCATACTGTCAACAATTTAACACTATAGACACTGAGAAATCCAGACAGACTGCGAGTTTGCATATTACACACTTCATATTTACTAAAATACACACGATTGTCTTTGCTTAAAAATATATATATGGTATGCTGACCATATCCTGAGTGTTTTTACTAACCACACAATATTTTATTAAATTTTTTTTCTCATTTTACACATTTTACTCATTGCTGACCAACAAAAAAACATAATTATAAGAATTATAATGTGGAAGTATTAGGTATTTAATGAGCTATGAAGTGATGAAACAATTAACGAGTGCACTTACAGTTAAAGACCAATCTAGAATTTGACTCTGCATCACCACAAACAGTTAATAGGAGGTCAGACAGGCACGGCTTCAGATGCTTTCATCTTATAAAGGAAATGTTTATATTGCAATTATTGTTGAATGGTGGTGTCCATCTGGGACTAACACAACTCAGCTACCGTGGCTATTAGTTGGTCCAGGATAAGCTGGGCTGCATGTAACTAATCATCTGTCGCAGTGAGACCAGTGCCCTGTACTGGTCCGAACAGCCCACGGTGTTTTGGGGTTCTTACCCTCAAGTCAGCGTCCTCACTGAGGTCCTCGCAGTCTCTAGGTCCTCGTTTCTTCTGCTGCTGGACCTGCAGTGTCTCGAAGGCCTTCAGCAGGTCCTCCTCTTTGCACCTCAGGCTGTGGTTCCTGGCTGCGAAGCTCTCCAGCAGCTCGAGCACCTTCACGATCTTCGGGACAAGACCCTCCACGCTCGCCTTACCGTGACGGTCAATGAGCTTCTCCACCTCGGAACCCACGATCTTGGCGATTTCGTACACGTCGTCCACGGTGAGAGCCGAGAATGTCCCCTGGAGACTCTCCTCGGTTCCTCCGACCTCAGAGTCCATGTCGAAACCGAGCTGAACCAGGCAGGTCTGCTATTAACGGCCGGTCATGCTGTCGACTCGCTGGTTTCTTTTTTGCTTTCGATTCTCCTCGATGCGAGTCGGGCGCTCACGTTAAACGCCGTTACCGTTGTATTATTAAACCTGGAGCGTCTATTTGTTCCTGAAAGTGAAATAATAAGCAGAATGTCATTATTTCACCCCGTGTTTCCAATCCTGTCACTCTGAAACGCGTCCGAGACCCACAATATAACTGAATAACAGCTTCCTGCGATCCTCTGGAGCTCTGAAGGCCCAGTGTTTTCTCTCTTGTTGGACCCTCCTCCTCCTCCTCTCCTGTCCAATACACTCCCAGAGCTCAGGGCTCTCCTCTAACACAGACTGGATCAGACAGGGAGAGGCAAATTGGCTTTTGGTCTAATTAGAACTCTCCGCATATAAACATGAACATTTTCTTTTTATGTCTGAGGTCTTTTTAACCCTTTAATGTCTCAATGACATTTTGCTGCTTCATATTAAATTACCTTTCCGTTAAATTTAACGGGGGCAACACAAAATGAACATGTTTTCAGGGTCTGTACACGTTTTGTACATGTATTCTTTGGAGACGTTTATTCTGTATATAAAACAAATATCATTTACACACTTGTGGTTGGGATGGGAGTACACTACTATCCAATTTTATGAGCTTTAAAAAACACTTCAATTATGGCTTAGACCCATAACTGAATAGGCAGACCCGCAAGAATATAAGAACCAAAAGAGTCACATGACATGAGGGGGGGGCAATTATTCCCACCATAACTGGTATTACACCACTGTGGGTACATATTTTACATTTAAACTATTGTTTAGAAACAAACATTGGTGGGCAATTTTAATTGTAAATATTTTCTACAGGTTTAAATTACTGGTCAAGACCACAACAGAACACAAAGGTTAAAATGGAAGAGGGAAAAAAGGCAAGTACACAAAAAGGCAAGTAAAGTATTGATCTTTATTTCAACCCAAACTACCATGTACACGAAAGATGAACATAGCTACTGGGTACAGGCATATTTCAACAGACTTATATAAAAAATGTTTTTCAGGGTCATGAAAGGAAAGAGCATTGATTCACTTAAGAACTTTCACATAGTTTTAACTACAGTGACAAAATTACAATTTTAGTAATGTGCATTAACACATTAGCACAAAACGATCATGCCAAAGACAAATCAAAGAGTATACAAAATCTTAAAACAGGTGGTTGAAACTACTTCCAAGCAGACACGACTAGTAACGTCTTGAAAGGACACAGCACAGTAGCTTAGCCAGCCTAAGCCTCTTAGGTGCTTGTTGAATATCAACAGTAGCAGTTCGGGGTGCTAAGCGTACATATCCTCACGGTCGGCATTGTAGATCTCGCCCTCCTGCAGAGAGGCAAAGTTGAGGAAGTGAGAGGGCCTGTGAACCTCGTGGTAGAACTCTTTAGGGTTGGACAGCTGGAGGTCATATTTCATGTTGGGGTCATGGCGAACACCTGCAGGGGAAGAACAAAAAAGGGCAAGAAATTAGGAGAAAAATGGCATCACAGCAGAACCGAAACCCTCTCTATTTCAGCCTAATAAAGCTGTACTCACCCATGAAGTTATAGTTCCAGGAGACCTGGGCAGGGACCATGAAGAAGCCAAGGAAGCGATCAGACAGCAGCATCTGCACCCTCTCATAGTGGGAAGGCAGATAGCCCTTAGGGTTGTTGCCCTTGTCCGTGTTCTGTCTGCCCCACTCGTACCCACTAGGAGTCAACTTATAAGCAGTCAGAGTGCAGGAACCTGGTGTGAAACTACAGAAAAGAGGAACAGGGAGGAGGGGGAAAAATGTCAATCTACAACCATCAACTAGCTTAAATTAATTAATTAAAACACACTTGGGAGGGGAAAAAAATCTAAACCTCAATAATAAATGTCACAAATTATATATAATATTTAAACATACCATACCATACAAACACTATACATATTACCTTTTATCTGCACTTTGTTATATTTAATTATTTAACATATATTGTCTTGTTAATAAAGACCACTGATGCATTTCCAGATATATGTACCTGCAGGTAATAATAATCGTTTTCTCGCCATCCCAAGATGGGTTGTCTGCCATGACCTTTGCATGTGTGGTGACATCCTGAGGAGAGAGCTGAGGGGATTCATTTGGTTGGGTGTGGATCCAGCCAAGTGGCTCCATTTCCTAAAATAAAAAAGAGGGTGATTAGAAAAGGTTAACTGAAACTGGCGTACAGGCTTGCAGCAGCATCACAAAAAAACAATTAGATGTTCTTGTTAAGATAATACAAAACTAAAACCTTGAGATATTCATGCTGTGGAAGTTGATTTGGCAGATGAACAGTCTGGTGTGTTCCCCACTGCGGAACCATCACAATGCAGCGGATTTCCTTCACTTGTGGATTATCTGGAGGACTAGTGCCGTACAGATAGCCTGCAATCTAGAGATAAGAAGGTGGAGAAATCAATAATTAAAGCAAACTAACAACCAGTTAAGACCTCACTGAAGTTCAAAATATCTTTGAAACAAAGTTTGACTCACTTGCGCCCGCAAGTCAGAGATGCAGATGAACTTCTTCAGCACATTCTTGGGTAGAATGTAAGTGTATCCAGTTTCTTTAATGTCATCTGAAGACACGTAGATGTGGTTGGTTCTTAAGTGCAAGTTGGCAGCAGAGATGGCCCTATAAAGGAGCAAACAATGTATAGTTAGTCAAGCATTGTATAATACAAGCACTGTTGTACTAAATTAAAAAAAGAATGGTCAATTTGTACCTGACTCTCCATTCAGTCTTGGAGGAGAAAGTTTGTGTCTCATAGTTGCTGGTGGTAGAAGTGATGATCTCATCCCCATGTTTGTTAACAGTGCGGGTTTGTGTGGCCGTCAACTGAGATTGCTCTTTGGTCTGCTTCTCAATCTCAGCAATCTGCTGCCTCTGCTGGGAGGGAGCGGAGATCTCCATACCCAGGATGATGTCCCTGATCTCAGACTGTGTTAAAGAAGCCACATTCACACTGGGAGGGGAGAGGGGAAGTAATAAAAAGATTAGTTTCACACTTTCAAATATTTTCAAACTGGAACCTTTTCTCCTCAATTCATTGTCCATTATGATTCTATTCAATTTTATTTTTCTTTCCATTAAGAATTGATTAAATTGCACTCAGCTAGCCTACTCACTTGTTCTTCTTGCCATAGTCAGCCAAGATGAGATCTTTGAGTTGCACCTCCACCTTAATCCACTCTTCATCAGTCAGAGTGGGCCAGATATGGTGCGGCTCGGTGATGGTGGTTTTGTCCGGCTTCAGGATCACCTTTGCACGGTCATTGTTCACATGGAGGGCTCTCAAGATCAAGATGAGACGTGAGAAAGCCTAGATAGGAGATGGCAAGAAAAAAAACACCACAAACTGTTCAGATGATGTTTTATTAAAGTGGGAAACTATGGTGAAAACAAGAGCAGCACTCACTGTGTAAGAAGAGATGGTCTTCAGCCAGTCGTCGTACAGATTGAACAGGACCATCTGAGGCTCAGTGGCCTTCAGAATGAGGTCTCCAAACTTCTCAACTTTCAGACAGGCCTGGAAGGGCAGCTGTAGCTCAGAGCCCTTGATCACAATGTTGGGGAAATCCAACAAGTGCACCTAAAGGATGGCAGAAAATACATGTGAACAAGCCCTCAGATGTAATGACACCTAATGCTGTGCTATACAGCAAATACACACCATACTTAAAGAATTACCTCAAGAGGATCCAACATGCCCTTCCTTGTGACGATGATCTGCTTGGGCTGCTCCTCAACAGGCAGTGATCGAATAAGAGCAGCCACTTCTTCAGCAGTCTTCCACTTGGCCAGCTATTAGGTGAGAAAAAGAAAATTATTTTAACTGTCCGTTTTAGAAAATTAATGTTTTGGATCTGTCGGAGAAGAAGCATTTTTCACCTGTCCCAGACGCTTCTGTCCAGCCCACACAGACGTGTGAATGATCTTCAGGAAGAGCTGCCCAGTTCTTGGATTGAAGATAAAAATGGCTCCATTGATTGGTTTTGTGGTCAAGTTGCCCTCAAAGGTCTGTGATGGGACACAAATTACAGTTTTAATTCCAAGAAATATGCTGTAAATACCATTCAGGCATAAAAAACAATTGATGGGCCAAAATAAATCCATGGTGAACATTTGGGGGATCCAGAATTTACTCACCTTGTGGATGGTGACACGGTACACATTGGTGTCATCCACAAACCAAATAATCTGGTTGGAGAAAAGCTCTCCATAGTTCTGAGAGGACAAGTAGGGCTCAGTGGGTTCAGAGGAATACAACTGCAGACCTTTACGAATGCGCTCCCTCAGCACATACAGGGCAGGATTAGCCTTCATGATCTTTGCCATGGCCTGCTGGATCAAAGGCTTGCTGCCAGGGAACCAGTTTCCATAGGCACTACAGACAAAATAATAGAATATCAAAACCAAGTTGTGGGTTTGCTTGTGAATATAATGCATCATTATAGAACGATTATGTTTTAGCATGCCGAATTTTCATTCTCTGATTTTCAAAGTGCTGCTGCATACAGTCCCAACTGACCTGTGTAAATTGTAGGCCAGATCAATGGCAATCAGCACACCAGTGGGGGATGGGTAGATACTCATGTTGTCTGTGGTGTAGTCCAGGAACTTGGCTCTGGCATATCTCTCAATATCATGAGAGTCATAGTCACCCCATCTGAGCTGAATGTCAATCCAGTATTTCTGAGTGGTGGTGCTGTCCATCACATCTCTGTAGCAGAGAAAAGCAAAGTTAAAAACACACAAAATCTTAAAAGGTGTTCTGGGATCAGAATGGCTTTAAAGATGGGACCAGTGAAGGTCGACCAGTGAAGGTCTTCACCACGTGTTTATTTTCACACTGGCTTATTCTTTTAGGGATATGAAAAAAGGGCCTTTTTGATCAGAACAGCTTTAAAGACATACTTTGAGTCAGCAAGCAGTGATGGTCGTGAGACGTTCCATTTGTAGGAGGCAAACAGCAGAATGTCTGCGCAGGAAGAGTTCATCTTGTAAGACTTCCTAGGATGGATAGTCTCCTTCTGGACTGTCTCAATCTCCAGAGCATCCAGCTCCTGGTCAAACACCTACACACACACACACAGTTCTTGATATGCACGTGATTCAGTTTATCGTTTCCATAATAAACCGTGATAGGCATAATAAAGCACCATGTACCTTAATGACAAGTACAAGTAAAATCATTACCTGACACAGATCCATGACAATGCTCTCATGAATCTTTTGCCACAAGTGAGCCCTAAAAATCTGGATCAAAGAGATCTTGAGGGTTGGGATTTTGCCATGCATGAAGATTCCAGTGAGATCCAACTGCACCTGGAAACCCACGTACACCTGAAGAGCAACAGTGGAGACTGTGTGAGCAAAAGCAACTTGAGAAAGAGATGCAACATCTTGAATAAAACTGCACACATACGTTAGCCCTGTTGATTGTGGGGGACCACCACAAAGTGAATCGTCGATTGGGGATCTGATTCAGACCAGATCTCTGAGCGTTGGTCAGCTTTTTCCATTTCATGGACTCCTCAAAGCCACTGGCCTTTTCCCTGAGGAGAGGAATTAAGTGGTTAATGGCAGCAAAAGCACTCAGAATAAATACAAAACAAATATTCATTACATGTGCAGGAAAACAAAAATTGCAACAAAAAAAAAAACCTCACCAAAAGAGACCTTCCCAGGTGGGGAAGTATGTTCCCTTGAAGAGAGTGTGCTCCAAAATGCCCTCCACTCCTCCCAAAGCCTGTATCATGTCTGTGCGATAATTGTTGAGATTCCACAGTTTCCCGTCGTGTCTTTGGTGAGTCCACCAGAATGGATTTTGCTTTAGTACCTGTAGAGGCAAATCACCAAAAGATTTCAGAGAATCATTATAATTTAAAAAAAGAGCACATTAATTAATTGAACAAACAAAACTGGCAGAAGAAAAGTTTGAAAGAGTTTCTAACCTGATACTGTTTGAAGTCAGTTCTGACTCTCCAGCCCTTGTCATAGGCCAATGTATGTCTGTCTTTCTGGAACAGAGTGTTGATACGAGGGATACCTCTGTCCCAAGAATCCTCCAGATCCTCAAGGGTCAAACGTCTAACAATAGGAAATGAACATTAATAATAAACTGAAAGGCAAGGGTTTTTCAGCTGGATTTGAGCAAGTGTGCGAATACTGTACCTGTTCTGGGCAATAGCCTCCTGTCTCTTGAGGGCATATTCAGCCCAGACTCTCTGAGAGTCAATGAACTCACTCTCCCATGGCTGGATGTAGCGATAAAGATTGGGAATCAGTTGATCCTCCTCATGACTCATACCAGAGCGGAAATGAGTGATACCCACATCTGTTTGTTTGGACCACCTGAGGGTGCACAATAAATGCTTCTTTTATACAAAAGTACACTTTGGTCACTAACAAGCTTTTGCAACAACAAATCTGAATGTATGGACTTTGTAGGGCCAAATTCAAGGCCTCATTAGGATGTAATTAATGACTCACCTCAGATCAGACTGAGGGATGAGCACATGGCCCATGGACAACATGCCCAAACCTCCCAGCTCCTTAGGGGTGTAGAAGACCACAGGAGGAAAACGGCTTGGCATTTTGGAGTTCAGACCAATCTTAATACGAGTCTGGATCTTGTTCTCACACTTCACAAGGAGGTCCAGCAGCTCCTGTGTGTTCACCACGGCTTCTCGGAAGTAGGTCATAAGACCAATCAAAGCTGTGTTCCATTTGTTCACAATCTGAGAGGAAGAGAAGACATTTGTTAAACTAACAAATGCAAAGTCTTAAGAGGTGCCATATAGCATTTTTCAACATGCTAATACCTTGGTGAAGGTGGTAGACCCAGAAGCCATTAAAATCTGCCGCACTCTGTTGTGGAACCTCTGCATGGATTCATCATCCACTCGCAGGAAACACTGAGCAGTTCTTTCCTTGGTCACCTGTAGACAAACACTTGTCAAATACTGCCCAGCCTTTGAGAAACCATCTTAATACTACTGTGATCTATGGTACAAATCATAGTCCATTGCTCAAGCTACTAACCTCATTCTGCAGGTTCCACACACCATCCTTGTGTGTGAACTCTTCATAACTTGTGCGGCACTTGGGGAGGATACGACACTCAAAGCCACACATGTTAAAGAGCAGGTTGGGGTTGTCTTTGCTGTAGACGGACACAAAGCTGTTCTCCCACTGCACTGTGGTCACAGAGCGAGGGAGGCGGTTCTTAATGTCCCAGAACACGGCCCGACCCCTGAACAAGGCAAGATCAGAAGTCAGCGCCACTGTGATTATTTTATAAATAGTGTTAAAGACATGTAATATGTCCAGAAGTACTCACAGGTTAACATCATGCTTCATCAGCCTCATCCTGGCATCTCTAGGCCAGCACTTCTTATTGTTATAGCCCACAATGTTCTCATTGTTGGGATCTGGGTGTTCAGTAAGGTACCGCTGGATCAGGTCCCTCGCCTCATCAGCAGAAAACCTGCAGAGATGAGAGAACACATCGCACTCTTAACATGATGCCGTCTTATCTATGCATTCTTGTCCGCTATCTGACAACTAACTTCGGTTAATGCAAATAGTGGGTTCAGCTGAAGAGAAGACTGTTGCCTTTTTCTGCAGCACTGACCTGAAGAACATGTGGATGCGGTCAATGTATCTGCAGTACAGACGGATGGGGTGGGCAGATTCTGTAGCACTATCCTGGAAACTGAGGAAGTCATTGGGCATCTGGGGTGGTCCTGCCATTTCACTGGCACGATGAAGACCCAGAACAAGCAGGTCCATCACCAGTCCATAGTACTGCACAATGAAGGAAGCAAACTGCAGGCCACGAATGATGCCGTACGAGTTGGTGTGGTTCATATCCTAGGATTTAAAAAAAGACAAGCTAATCACACAGGGTGATTGAACTAAGCAATGTCACTGTTGTGTACATAAGACATACAGACAAATTGTAAATTACAAAATGTACATTAACCAATTGTGCACAAAGCAAACCTTGTAATTGATGACCACGTTGTTCTTGGCCGTCATGTAATCAGCAATGTTGTGGTCAACAATGAGACGCAGCAGCCTGTTCAGCAGCGTCAAGTCAATCTTCTCATACATTTTCTCATAGCGTGACTCCAGCATGACGTTGCACTCTCCCTCTGTGGTCTCCCACACATCCTGGAGATTGTTGATTCCTTGAAAAGACAACGAGAATAACTTGAAAGGAAAATACAGTAATGTTATCAGATGACCAGCACCGGCTGGTTTAACCATTGTAAAAAATGGAGTGATCAACCCTTACCTTGGCACCATTTGTAGACCAGCAGTGGAGGTGGCTCTGTATCGGCTGGTTTGATCCAGGGTGGGAAGAGTCTGCGCTTGTCGGCCTCATACCACAAGTACTGATCCAAGTAAGCATCAGTTATCTTCTCCAAAGGCTCCACATCATACACGGGTACCAGGTGACTGTAGAGGTCCATGAACTCAATGCCCACCTGCAGAGATTACAAACAGGACTGGCTGAGACACATATGGTAGAACCAAAAACCTATAAGTGGAGAAAATAGATACCACCATTCAAAAGGTCTACATAGATTTGTGTATTAACCTCTTTGAAGGCTCTCTGAGTGAGAAGGTGACGCTTAATCCTGGAAAGAGCCTCGTGAGGGTTGTCGTATGCCTGTTCAATCAAACCCAGCTCTTCACGCTGAGACTGGTTCAACCTTGACTTGACACTGAAACACAAAACAGAACATCGAAGTTACTCCCATTAAACAGCATGCAGATCAACACAAACCATAAACAGACTGAAAAGGTAATTGGGCATCACATGCCTGAGGTATCCACACTAACCTGTAGGCCTCTTTGAGTCTCTCCAGAGCCAGAATGAGCAGCTTGGTGTCGTGTTTGTACGAGAGAGGGGGGAAAGGGATTGGAGAGAAGCGCCGGCTCTCCAGCCAGTGTACAGTAGTGGTGTAGATGGCTACGGCCTCTTCTGCGGTGATGTATGGACCATCCTGAGACAAATTAAAAAAGTAATGACATTCTATCCTGCTTTTTGTTTCTTTGTGACCAATGTATACAGAATTAAAGTGAAGTACCACATCTAAAATACCTTCAGGTAGTTGTGTTGTCTCTCTTGCTCAGCCTTCAGGTACAGTCGTGTGAGACGCCCAAGGTTTTTCTTGCAAACAGTTTTGTCCACGGTAGCACCTCGCCTGATTCGCTCTCTGTTGTAATGGGCTGTGTTAGTCCACCAATCAGCTTTGGCCTTGACATAGCGCAAAATCATGTTCTCAATGGGGGTGGGAAGTCCTGGGACCTGAAAAATTAATGTTGTTGCACTAGTTAAGCATATGACAAATCAAGCCTCATCCCTCACTTCACAAATTTTTTTTCACAAAAAGATATCCTATTCTGAACACTCAGAAAAACAATTAATTGGTAAAGGCAATACTTAAAACAATTAAAGACAAAATACATAGACAACCAGCAACAAGAGGAAATGAGAAAGAAGTCAGAGGAATTGTGAAAAAGCCATTAGGCAGCTATGAAGACCTAAACAGAAGAGTTTGTACCTTCCAAGGAATGTTTGCCTTCCAGCATCTCCAGGACTCACTGAGGTGCTGCAGGATGGTCCTTGCCTTGTTCTGTTTAATGCCCTCTGGCATCATGTCTAGAATGTCATGCATTACAGCGGCCCTCAGCTCCAGATCAAAGTGAGACTCCACACGCTGTTTGGTCACAGTTTTTGCAACTCCCTTGGAGTGACGACCTTAAAAATGGCAGCAAAGCTAAGTTGCTAAATGTTGTTATTTAAACAAACAGTATAGTTTGCCACTGAATGTTTAAAAACCAGAATAATAACACATTCATTAAGTGCTTCACCTTCAAACTGCCTTGCCAGGAGGTTGCCAAGCCATCTCTCAAGCAGAGGAGTGATGCCTCTCATGAAAAACAGCCAAACTCTCCAACCTGGAGCCCAGAAGCCACACCCAGGACCTTTCCCGACTGGACCCTAATAACAAAAACATTCATTTGTATAAACTGCCTTTAACATAGTCATGTGCACTTTTAACATGTCGAAACCAAAACACTGCACTGACTGTGTTGAAACGGTAGTAGATGAGATGCTTCAAGTCCTTGCACATCCTGATCTGTCGCATCAGCTTGTACTTGTAGCGATACATGCCAGTCAGCTGACCCACATGGGCAAAGATGTACTGCAGTCCATCTGCCAACTACAACACACAGGGAAGCAAGACATTTTTAGATGAATCACACGGACCGCAACATTCCACATTGCAGCTAAACAGCAGTCAATTAAGTCGACAAAGTGTGAAATGTACCTGGAATGCATCAACATTTCCCAGTCTGTACTGCACATGGCTGTCAACCACCAGTTTGCTCAGACGGAGAACCTCACGGCACAAGTGGAAAGCGTTCCCAAATCGAGACTTCTTACGCTCCTGGCATAGGCACATTAAGGAAAATCGTTAATACTGTATATTCACACTATGATGTAGAAGTTAATCTTTCAGTAGGTTTCTAATGTGATGTGTGATTTAAGTACCTTTGTGGTGAGGGTTTTGACAGGCTTGAGGTTGAAATTGTAGTCCAAATGCAGGTAGTTAAGATTTTTTCTGTGAATCAACAGGTTCAGCATGTTGTAACCCTGTCGGCACACCTGAAGACCCACTTCCACCCAGTCCAGTTTTGTGGACTGGAAGAATTTGGTGGCCTTGAAGGAACGGAAAAGGTACCTGTGGAAGGCAAAGGGAAAAAAAGGTAATGCATGCTTCTGAAAATGTGACATTTAAATCAAAAATCAAAACTAAGCAAGATGTCATTAGTACATCTCTCACCTCTTCTTCTGTGCTTTAGGTGGCCTGTGTTTCAGAGCATTGAGAACATAGTACTTCAAGAGCTTCTGGTAAGATACACGCACTTTCACAGGCTGCCCCGCAGGGCAGTGCTCTCGGTACCTGAGAAGATTTGAAAAAATAAACTTTAAAAGCAAGAAGATGTGC
>JBBIGB010000001.1:9898536-9910011 GCA_037577075.1 Alestopetersius hilgendorfi | reverse complement strand
GCATTTAACCCATTCACCAAGTGAAGCAGGGGGCAGCTACGAACACAGCGCCTGGGGAGCAGTGTGTGGGGACGGTATCTTGCTCAGGGTACCTCAGAGGTGCCTAGTGGTCTTGGGAATGAAACCCAGGACTTCCTGATCACGGGGCAAATGCCTTAACCAATAGGCCACCAACTGCAGTTATTTACTGATAAAGGATCAGACCTTTTTAATCTGATAAAGTATATATGCCATTAAATCACAAGTTAAGAACTCTAGTTAAAAAAAAAATAAAAAGGAGAAAAAAATGTAGGAATGTTGAGCCAGCCTGGAGATATCGCCACCCTGATAAGGGGAGAATGTACAGAACTCAGTTCTGGCATGTTTCTAACCCGTCACCATCAGCAGACTTATAGCACCTCATTATTGTGCCCAAAACAGCTGCATTCCTGGGTGAGAGTAAAAAAGATTAATCAGAATAAGAAAACTATTTATCTCAGAGGAAATTGCTTATAAGTTTATTAAAGTCATACAGCAATCACAGCAATGAGAGATCATTATTTTAATTTTCCCCCTTGGTGAAGCATGTTTTATTTCTTCAGTAAAGAATGCAGCTGAAATGAGCTTAAATAATGAATCAGCTGTTTAATCAGAATCAGAAATCTTTATTGATCCCAGATTTATCCCTTATTTTATGCACAGACACACAGGACAAAAACAATAGAAAATATAAAGCCTAAATAAACCCAATTAAAAGCTACGCAGACGATGCACTGTATGAGATACGCTATGCCATATACACAAATGCTGGGGTAAATACTATATACAGTGAAGTGAATTACTAATAGTGGTTAGGAGTATTGTATTGCTGTTTGCTGTATACTGTAGGATCCGGAAACTCTTTTTCTGTACACTTTAAGATGGACCGTGCTCTGTTATTCTTTATTTCGCTCACTCGGGGGACCGGTGGCATCTCCTGATTACAGCTGTAATGTTTGGAATGGCAGGGATGATGGCTGGAGTAATTGCATAAGCACCGTCTGTCTGGTCGGCAGCTGCGAATAATAACCAGATGACCTGCTGCTGTGTGGAGCAGCTACATTTTGAACCTTTCCCAATGTCTGTTTTCTGTCTGTGTGGGATAAAGAATTGACGGTGCACTGCTAAGACTTGCCACAGATGTTGTAATGTGACTGGAGTCTTAAACCAGTGGACCCATTGTGTAAGAGGCTGTTTCTAATGTTTCTCTAAACTTTTGAGTTGAGTTAAGCATTAAAGTAAAAGTTCCCAGCTTAGTGTTTCACTCTGAGATAAAGGTTTTCCCATCTTTCGCAAGAACAACCACTTAATTGTGTAATTATAGGCATATATATGTTTTTATACTTTTCATTGCTCCTGCTCTCAGTATTGTGACTGACTGTCTGAATTGATTTTCTGTACATTATTTAAACCATTCCATGTCTGTTGACTAGGGCTTCACAGTATATAGCCTGTTAATGGTTATTGTGATTCTCTGCCAATACTGATATCTAGAAAGGCTGCAATATGCAAATGAACCCCTAACCAATCAGAGCAGTTACCAATCACAGCTCCAGATAAGGTAATGGATGTCTTCAAGGTCTTCATGTAATCAATAAAAGTATTATGTATTAATTGGTGTGTAAATTGATGGGCTAAACTGCTCGAGTCAGAATATGGAGATATATTTCAACAGCAACTTGAAAATGTGCTGTTTTTGTTGCTTATTTTCCATACGGGGACTTAATGGATGTCGAAGTAAATGTACAATTTGAAACAATATTTACAGACTTTTAAGCCATTTTAATTCAGGAAAACTGGTCAAATGGGCCCTTTAACAATGTGAAAAGCATCACAACTCAATAAGTAGCAATCAAGTTGTAATATTGATATTTTGTCTAGGTTTTTTCTAGAATCACTTAGGTGTTACTGCTCTGAATTTTATGTCTGATCTGTGTCTTTGCGATGTGAATTGCTCTTTTGTATATTACATAAATTGTGCAATGTCTGGTGACCTAGCATGTCTTAACCTTGGCTCTGTGTAAAAGTATTTCACGACACTTGTAATTACTCTCTGTAGATACGTCTTTGTCCTTTTGCTCTCGGCAGTTTTGCAATCGGTTGACCTATGAACCTTTTGCATGGACAGTAAGGTTGCTACACTGGTCAAATGCGAGACGATTTATAGTGTGATTTGTCTGTCTGAGGTAATATGAGGCCAAACGATTTTGGCTTTTAGTAACAACGTCCGGTGTTTGGACAAACTGCTTAATTGTTGCTGGTCGCAAATCCATGAAAAAGGATGACAGACAAAGCAAACAGGAAAGTCTGACGGGAATATCTTGGCAGTTGCTTTTGTGTAATTCATTTTCAGTAGTTGAAGCGGCAAACTATAATGGACCTGAAATTCACCCGTTTGTATTAAACACTGCATTCTGAGTGCAGCCTGTGGTTAGAGAGCATAATCCTGGAGTGAAGGAGGAGGCAGCTCTAGTTTTGTTCTGTTCTCTCTGGGGCAGGGACGAGAGGAGCCTTATGGGAACTCCCTGCCCTGCTCTTAGCAGCATGACCTGCCCTTATAAGGCCCTGTGGGTATTCTGAGCTCTAGGAGGAGGAGATTGAGCTCCACCAGGCCAGCTGCCCTCTGACTGCCAGCACTTCAGCTGGCTTGGGGCTAACACAGCCAGCACCTCTGGGCCTGGGGGTGCCATGACTTTGGAGCAGGGTGTGGGACATGGGCCTTCAGTATCAGTCTAATACTGTTGGAGTTTTCTTTGGCATGCCCCATCTTGTCCTTGTTTACTTCACTCTTTGTTTCATTTCCATTCAGCTGGGCTGAGGGCAAATAGGGTGTTGTGGGAGGAAAAAGCTAATCGCTGAACAATTTGGGACCCTCCCCCTCCTTGCTCCAGGGCAAAGGTGTGGCCAGGATTGGGCAATAGTCATTTTTTTATAATTGACTAGTTTTTTCAGTAGGTCGGTGGACGGTATTATGTGAAAAGGGACGTACTCCCAAAAATACATCAAATAGCTTGCATTTGCACATACAATCAAGATCCAAAATTAAACTAAGGGGACATCAGTATGTGAATTCTGGGCTGATACTGATATTTGATACTTTTGATTCAGATTTGATGCATCGATTTTCTCCATCATTATTGAAACATCAAGTGAGGTGGGCTTGCATTACTGGATAATATGATTCTGCTAGTGGATGATGTGTTTGTAACTTTACTGTAAATAAATATTTCAGAATTACACACCATTGGATGATGCAAAAACAGGAACATCAAATGACGTGGACTAGCACTGCTGAAATGTTTGTGTACAGTAAAATGATGAATGTCATCAACAAACACATTATAGATTATCGGTTAAAATATGGATCATATCTAATGGTCTGTCCAATGGTGTTTATTTTATTAAAGCCATTTCCCAATATATTCTAAATCCATAAAATGTATGTGTGGTTGCCAAACACTAAGGGTGGGTAACAGCTTGTATCTGAGCTGTCAGTCAAGTCCCTCCCCTTCCAGAGAGTGCTGGGGAAGCATGATTGATGTCCTCACTCTCCTTGGTTCTATCTGTAGGCCGGCCTGCTTCCTCCCCCTTCATTCCAGCTCTGTTAATGGAGAGAAATAGTGCACAGGCCAGGATAATCTCTTTATAGAACACTTAAGGAAATGCCAGTGAAACCGAAGTGCTGGTTATGCAGAAAAAATGCTCAACAGCCCTCCTTTGGAGACTTGTGCCTGTGTGTGTATCAGTTAGGAGGAGGATATTTATGGGCTTCCCTCACAGTGAGAGGTAACACAGTTGGGATCAGAGCCCTGCTTTGATGACCTGCGTCAGGGGAAACCCCCTCCTGCTCCAGTAAACACAGCAGTCCGTGTAAAACGCTTTGAATTCTGTGGAAATGTGTCACTTCTGCTCTATATAGGCGAGTAGACTTCACACTCACATGAGCATGCTGTGAAATATGTGACTCATAAAACCATGTGATGGCCTCAGGATGGTGAGAAACTATGACTTAAGCCTCATTTAAGATTTCATATTGAGAAACCATGATTTAAGACTCATCTCGATACTTTTCTTTTCACCCTCACGTCATTTCCTGATGTAAATGTTACCATAGCTGCATGTATTTATGGCAAAACACTGCATAGGTGTGTTGATGAGCACACTGTGGTGTGTGTGAGAGAGAGAGAGAACAGTGGGTTTCCCCTTTCTTCTTATCTGCCATTCACTTTCATGCACTTCTCTCATTCTCTCCTCTTTCAACTTGCTGTTTTCCGCCCATATGGCTCGCATTCTTTTGCTCTGACATCACAGCCAGCGAACTACACACTCTTCACTTCCTTTGATTTTTTTTTTCTGTCTTCCCTCACTCTCCCTTACCTCCTTTTTCTTAAGCCTGAATCAGTTTGCCTCCCTTTTACCCCCCCCTACCTCAACTTTAGGAACTTTGTTCCTTTGCTCTCTGTTCTTCCATTACTGTTCAGGTCTGGTAATGTAAAACTGTGAAAAAATGTGAAAAAACTCAAGCGTATTTGGATTAGTTTGGCAGGTAGATGTAGAGACGGATGGTTAGATGATGGATGGGTAGACAGATATGGCTTGGTAGATAAAGGGATGGATGTTTGGCTCAAACTCATTCAGCAAACTCCCACCGCCATCGCCCAGAAACACAACATCAATAAACAAAGAGGGAGTTTTTCTGACCTGACATTGAATTCTTACAGACTGTATCATGGAATTGTCAGGGAGAGGGAGAGGGAGAGGGAGAGGGAGAGGGAGAGGGAGAGGGGCAGCAGTGCAAAAGTCAGCTGTGCGTCACCGGGGGGGCAGTTTATTATTGTTCAGCCGTCTGCTGTGACGACCAGAGCGAAGTGGAGGTGAACCACATGCTTCAGTTGAAGCGAGTCACATTCACTGTACCGTTAAGATTTTTCAACAGAGGCTGACTGACTTCTGAAATGCTTCTTGACATCTTTATCTATTTCCCATGAGGGCAGTAGCTCAATGTTCACTCATTTATGATCTTTATGATCTGATTCTTTCGCCATCCTCCCTCACTGTGAGGCAGCGAGCTACAGAACAGCTTCTACAAATAGACTTTTCTTAGGGTTGGAGTATAAATAGCTATGTGGCATAGAGGAGGAGGGACAGAGAAGAAAGGGGCGGGCGAAACGATGAGAGAAGGAGAAGGAGGGGCGTAGATGTGTCATCTACAAACAGCACATTTTTTCATGCTATCCCAGCGACGCACCATTTGTACTAAAAGATATCTCAGCCTTGTTGCCGCGGGAGTAGACGTGGCTCCAGGCCGTTGCAGAGTCAAAAACAAGTGGTGGTTGGAGTTCTGAAATGAGTGTGTGCAGGGCTGAGGAGTCATTGGAGTGTGTGTGGGTTTACTGGTGGTTTTAGACGGCTGGCAGGGAACAGGGAGGAGTGACTGAACGACTGCCTTAACTCTCAGAGACAGGAGGGGACGGGGTGGTGGACAGTGACACGTGTTTAACAACATGCAGATTCGACAAAAAGCAGTTGAGCTGATTACATAAAGGGTTCTGCATAGGGGTGGAAAATATACATATAAATATAAAATGAATATGAATATTTATGTGGATGTTTATATAACAAAAGGATTACATTCTACATTTTACTTCTAATACATTTTTTCCTTGATGTTTGTGTACCAAAAGGATTTCAGAATTCATCAGTTTATTCAAACATGACCATTTTCAGGCTACTTTTGTTATATGTCTTTTAAAACTGATATATGTAACTGTTGGGGCTGTAACGATATGCGATATGAAACCGAACTCACGGCACTCAGATCCACGAACCTGTGTTGCACTGTGAGAAGGCAGAATCGCGACACACCCCTTCCAACTCCGAGTTCTCCTTCCCGTCCACATCCAATGCTACCACATCTTTCCTGTTCCCCCTCCGCTGAGGGGTTGGACCTGTATACAGGTTCCGCCCAAAAATTTTCACATCAATTTCTTTTCTTTAACCAATAACTGAGGATCTTAGAGTTTCAAAGAGCCCTCCCACAAGTTTAAAAACATACAAGCATGGATTGACTCGCTGTGAGAACATGGAAGTTATGACACTGGGCTTAAAAGTGTCAACGACTCCTCCAACGCGACTCCTCTGTGTGGTTCACCGAAGCCTTTTCCGTGGTATGAATGGAAAGGAAGCGGTTTTTAAGCGTTTTTTTATTTATAATTTTGTGGAAAAGGTAAGGTGTCTCTAAACAAAATGGCGTCTCCGAATTTTTCCTCTCCTTCACCCCACCTCCCCCAAAATAATCGCAATACGAACCGAATCGTGGGTTTGGTGTATCGTTACAGCCCTGGTAACTGATCTCTTTTACGATCAGCTGATCTATATCACCGGTCATTCTAAAGTCAGCACGGAGTAGAAGCACTTCTCAGAACCTCAAACTGCTGTGGGCTGTAGACTTGAAAATATGTGGGTTTTGTGACATCAAAAAACTCATTTGAAAACAGGCTCTTTATACTGCTATAAGGACTGTGCAGATAGGGCAGAAAATATATATTTTTCATAATATATACAAGTATATACTTTTTAATTCCAGAAAAGTGGACCCTTAAATGGTTTGAAAGGTGTCACAGTTGCAGCATACACAGAAAAAGCTCATCTGCTTCCTTGGGTTATCATTACTGCAAATACCAATATTACAATGAGTGATCTTATATGGCAATGCTTTTATATACAAGTAATTAAAAAAATTATTTTACAATATTGGCCAATACTGATCAGACTAGTTTACATTAGTAAAGCAGAAGCGGAGCCTGAGGAGGCGACGGGTGGTGCGATGCTGAGAGGGGGTGAAGGAGCCCAGTCACAGAGGAAGTGAGGCAGAAGGGGCCAAGGAGAGGAGAACAAGAGTTTTCAGTGGAGTGAGAAGAGAGACATGAGAGGAGGGGGGGGGAAATAAAGTTTCCATTTGTGATTTCCCACGGATGTCACGTCATGTGACTGTTCTCGGGAGAGGGACGCCTGCACAGCACAACAAACAAACGGACGAGTGTTTACTCGGCACTGTGTCAGCGAGGAGCCGAGGCCAGTCGCAGTCATCACTGGCGCTCTCTGTAGGACGCTTCAGAATCTAGACACCATCCAGCACACGTAACCTGAACTAAGCCTCTTTAATGTGTCCTTATTAAACAGCAGGAGGGAGAGAGAGAGGGTTACGAATAAAGCTGCTGTTAATCATTATTGTGAAAACTGATTAGTTTGGATGGTAAATAAAATGTAAAAATTTAACTTGGTATCTGGCTCTTGATATTTCACATGAATTCACTCTAATGAGCTTTTTTAGCTGTCTGTTTTGTGAGGTGTTTTGAAGTCCCCTGCAATATTATTGCGTTTGATCTGCTTTCCTATTAAGGAATCACAGTATGTACCAGTAAAATCGCAATATTGATATTGTGTAGTTACGGGTGACACTCCCTTTTTTCTGTTTACTTATCCTATCTGTGGACCTTGAGAGTGATCTTATTTGGGCTCAGTTCTGAGGCTGCATGGTGGCTTTGTGGCTACAGATCAAAGGCCAGCAGTTATTCATGAAACACTTCCAGTCCAAGTTTGGAAGAATAAAGCAAAGGGCATCAATAAGCACAATAACCCTTAACCTACCTGTAGATAACACTTTGTTTGTTCGTGTTATGTCGTCCGTAGGGATGGTGGCTATGTAATTATGTCATAAATTCATATTCAGACTAAGGTACAATATGGAGTCACCCCTCATTTCTACCTCCAAAGATCCAGACTTTCTTGTCATTTTATTGCAGTCTTGAGGAACAGTTCTCCAGGCTTCCTGACTCTTATGTTCAGTTCAGTCCCTGAACCTGACCAGTCTCAAAGGAATGTTTTTGTTTGTTAAGCCACACAGTGACCTACGTATAAATCATTCAAGTTTAACAAAGCGCATCTAACTTAAGACCTGAACCAGTGCAGGTGATTCCAGATGATCAGGCGGTGATCAGTATACTGTTGGTGCTGAATCCTGAGTGGTTGGTCTTTGCAACAGCAAGACATTTGTTCCCAGTCCTTTCATTTAATCTACTCAGTATGCTGACGTTTACAGTCATAAAATAGTTTTTTTTTTGCAGCAACAGGGTGATTCAAAGCAAAATGTGAAGAAATGAGGAAGGTTCAAGACTTTTGCACAGGGCCTTTCACATCATGAAAGGCATTACAATCAACACTGATAATTCTGTCCATATTGTTCAGCTCTAATTACACAGGTCAGCAAAAACATTTGCTTTAATCATCAGAAACCACAACACAGTGTTCTAAACCAGTTTTTCATGCTGATTTCAGATCTGCTTTCAGTTTTTTTAAGGCACATCAACTTCTTGAAATATGAGTAATATGAGATATATACGGTGGTCGAGAGAGCTCAACGTGCTGCAACTTCAGAAAACACATGCAAACAGAAAAAAAACACAAGAAATTAAGGAAACGTCTCCATCAGTTTGACAACACAGGCGCTGCAAATACAGAAACACGCTGCAAATTCTCACAACACAACCAAACACACAAACGCGCTGCAAACACGCGAACGCGCAGCAAACACGCGAACGCGCAGCAAACACGCGAACGCACTGCAAATAGCAAGGACCACAGCGGAAATGTTTCAGGGGGACCTCAAAAAGTGTCGAACCCATCTGGGACCTGATTATTTGTTCAGTGGCTTTTGGTCAAAGCAGAGGTGTTGTCTGTGAACTAAAAGGTGAGTTTTTTTTTTTTTTTTAACAACCTGATCATACGATTCATTGGTCTTTTGGATATTATTAGACTAATCTGATGAATCACACACAAAACTGTGGAACGTTATTAACTTAATTGCCAATAAATATCTAAATAAATATATGCAAATAAATGTAATGTTCAAAGGTCAGGACAACACCTCTGCTCTGACCAAAAGCCACTGAACAAATAATCAGGTCCCAGATGGGTTCGTCACTTTTTGAGGTCCCCCTGAAACATTTCCGCTGTGGTCCTTGCTATTTGCAGTGCGTTCGTGTGTTTGCATCGCGTTTCTGTGTTTGGTTGTGTTGTGAGAATTTGCAGCACGTTTCCGTATTTGCAGCGCCTGTGTTGTCAAACTGATTGAGACGTTTCCTTAATTTGTTGTGTTTTTTTTCTGTTTGCATGTGTTTTCTGAAGTTGCAGCACGTTCAGCTCTCTCGGCCACCGTAGATATAGACTTAGATGCAGTTTTTTTTTCATCCGCCCGCACCAGTATACTGTTCAAGACTTTTTCACAGTACTGTGTAATTGGGTTAATATGTAATGCATCAAATGGGACCATGTATTAGAGGTGGACAAGATGATGACACTGTTATTTTACATAGATTTCAACACCATGAATACTGGCCAGTTGCATACATTATAAAAATGGTCATTTGGACAAATTGACAAACGCTGGACTGCTTGGATGTCAGAAAAAAATAATGCAGTTAACCATATTTTTTTGCAATACTACAATAATATAGAAAGTTATTGTGGTGAGTGTTTTAGTCATTGTCATTACACAAGTTCCCATCAGCTCATTTGCAATTACAAATAGTTAAAAGGGGAATTTCATAGATTTGCAGAAAACATTAAGGATTTTTCATGTTTTCGTGTGGTGCAGAGAAACTTGCATAGTTGGAATAGTTCAGTGATGGTGATCGGAAGCGGGTGTCACAGAGCTACAGTGTTATTACATAACGTGTATGCAAATGCTGCCTGCCCTGATGACTAAGAAATGTTCAGAGGTGACATCAGGTATCTGGCTCTTTACATTTCATGAGTCATTAGCTTTTATTAGCTTTTTTATATCTCAGTTTTATGAGAGATTCTGAAAAAGCAGTGAAGGTCTCCTATATGTAGATACATAATCATTGGGCCTGATTTGTTTTCCTTGTAAATAATTATAATATTTACCAAGTTCAATAATCATAATAATCACTAGGTCTGCACAATATATATCGTCTGCTAACAGTTATCATGGTATTGATCTCTACAATACTGATATTGCGAATGACCCTCTAACCGATCACAGTGTTTCTGACAGGGTGACCAATCACAACTCCAAGTGAGTTACTGGGTATTCTGATGAATCGAGGTCTTTATGTAATCCAACAAAAAAATCTAAGCTTTAGGAGTTGGTGCCTGAATGGGTGGGGCTAAATAGCTGTAGCCAGAATAAGGCGATATATTTACGTGTGTAGGTTTGTGACATCACAAAAATCCTTTGATTTGGAAATGGGCTGTTTTTGTAGTTTGTTTTTCTTATTTAGACTGTGTGAATGTGAGGAGTAAATATACCTCTTGAAACAATGTTTACAAACTCTAAGCCTTTTCAATTCCACAGAAGTGATGAAATGGGGCCTTAAATATGAAAGGCATTACAATCAACACTGATATTCTGTCCATGTCGTGCAGCTCTAATAACACAGGTCAATATTTTTTTTAACCATCAGAAACCACAGCATAGTTTTCTAAACCAGTTTTTCATTTCAGATCTGCTTTCAGTTTTTTTCAGTCATATCAACTTTTTGAATTATGAGTAGTATTAGATTTGCAATAGACTTGCATGCATTTTTTATTCAACCACAGGCACCAAATAACTGTTTCAATATTTTCAGTGTGAAGTCAGATAGGCGACACTGTGGCATAGATATAATGATCAGTGTCAGTCAGCTACCACTGTTTCCTCAAAAACACTCAGCATATGATTATTATGTGGTAATTATACCAACTATTAGGCAGTATAGAACTAGCTTCATCACAAACACTGTGCGGGCAAAACTAAACACAGATTTGAAATCAGCATGAAAAACACTACAAACTCCACATAAGTTTATTAGTTCAAAATCATAAACTTATGATCATATAATAATTCATTGTACTTTCTGGATAGTTTCATCTTTCTTTTTTTTCCATCTGTTCACACAGTACTGCATTTTCCCCCTCTCCAGTGTCTGAGAGAGTGTTATTTCTGTGGTGTAGTGAGGTGCTCATGTCTGTCTGACTTTTCTGTGTGCTGGTCCTGTGATGCACATGTTCCCAGAGAGCAACAGAAACTCAAACCGTCTGGAAAACATTACTTAGATTCCTGCAGGCGGGGGCCTCTGGTTATGCTGGCTAGTGAGATACGCACACGACTTAAAACCTGAAGCTTAAACAACTGAGCCTCTAACAATGCCCTGACGTTGACAGTGCTGTCCGCCAGCTTCATGAGGCTGGAGATCATATGATCTGAACGGTTTGTCTCAGAGTCGGTGAAACCTGGCAGGAAACAGCAGTCTGCACGGTCCTGTCCAGTAGAGGGCGGCGTTCTGCTGCAGAGGGCAGCGTAGGTGACCTTGGCTAGGAATTTTGGTTAGTATGGCTAAATTGTGTGTGTGTGTGTGTGTGTGTGTGTGTGTGTGTGTGTGTGTGTGTGTGTGT
>JBBIGB010000001.1:9840363-9868359 GCA_037577075.1 Alestopetersius hilgendorfi | reverse complement strand
AGCCGTTTCCATACATAATTTTGTGTTTGTCACAAGGTATCTACCTTTTGTTTTCCGCTAAACAAAGAAACAACGAACAAAATGATGGAGAGATTATTCAGACATTTTTTTTAATTTGCCAGCTTACTGTTATTTCAGTTTCACAAATAATTGGAAATGTACAAAATATCCAAAGCTTGTCTGATAGCCCTAGAGCTCGAAGAAAGTACACCAGCACAGCGAAACCCACGGGTACGGGAGAGACCACGGAATAAGATCTTCTGGGAGGAGGAGGTGGTGGAGAGACACTTCACAGAAAATCTCTGGCTGCAGCATTTTAGAACGACACGGCCGACGTTTGAGATTTTGTGGATTCATCAGTCCTGATGTTGCGCCCATCACAGGTTGCCATCGACCACCGACTCCAACCCAAACGCGGATTGTATCATGTGACACATTTATTTGCTTTAAAGCCCTTTTTTCCGACAAAAAGTGTTTCCAAAGTAGTTTTTGCAACATCTGAAGTATCGATACAGAATTGATGCGCTAAAGTTAAACGGAAAAATATTATGTTGACATTTACAAAATTGTATCGATAATTAGCATTTACATCAGCTATATCGGTAAAAAAATTGAAGCACTAAAAAAAATTTTTCCGCAAAATCTCCTTGGATGGAAACCTGTGTGTGTGTGTGTGTGTGTGTGTGTGTGTGTGTGTGTGTGTGTGTGTGTGTGTGTGTGTGTGTGTGTGTGCGCACATATAAATAGCAGTGGTGGTTAAAAAAAGGAAATTCCAAAGATCTTCATCAATGAAATATATGCTTTTCAGACTGCCCCTCGCCTCAACTCAAGATGATTGACTCCTCATGACCAATCTTTTCCTGCATCCTCTCAGGATGTCCTTCCAGAAATGCTCTCCAACACACCAATCACACGACTGCAGGCAGAGCCTCGCTCTGTCAGTAAGATGCCAGCCAGCTGCACCAAAGGCTTTGCTTCTTATAGTGAAAGTCCAGCGAACTAACTGATATTTATGTTTATGTTTTTTGGGAGTTTAATACCGTTAAATGAATATTATGACTTTATATTTTGAAGCCGAGAAATAACAATATGCGAGTGCATACGTCTGCATCCTGTCTCTGTCTTGCTTATTTCGGGGAACAGTAATTCAGTCATTTGATGTTTGAGATGTTTGAGGAGTCTCAGGCTTGTCGATGAGGAAATCAGGGTTAGCAGTATGTAGGTTTAGATTGTTTCCATTCACCTTTTTTTTGTTCTGAGTCTTAACCCCTTAGAAACGGACTCAGAAACCTGAATCACTTGCTCTTTAGCCACATTGCAAAAGAAGTCATCATTATTGTTTTGCTTAAAAAGGGAGACGCAGGCCGAGATGTGTACCTGCTGGTGGAACCTGGTGAACACAGTTAATACCAAATCATTCTGGAGTTGATGGATTTAGAGAATCTGGGTTGCTTTTTAATGACTGTATGCCATGTGCAGTGAAAGTACATGCTTGAACCTGCTCCACCAGATTCTCTCAACTCCAGATTTGTGCCTTTACCTGAATTATGCAAATATAAACATAAAAAATACAAATATAATGTGTCTAGGAGTTTGGAGGGTCAGGCAGGGGTAGTGAAGATTGTCTCTGATGGTTTGGCGGCCTGTTCTGCCTTTAGAAAGAGCTTCTAGTTACAATAATAACAGCAAGTCTCAGTTCAGATACACTGGATACATGGACCTGCCTGCATTGAGGCCATTTTCCAGCATAATCCACAGCTGACACATATGTCATCATATTTGTTAACCTTAAGAGAAGCAGATGTGGGTGTGTGTGTTAGCTTTCCAAAGGAAACAAATGGTAGAAAAGGATCCGCAATAAAAAGAAAAACCAAAAAACATGCACCTGTGTTTATCTGAGACAGGTCTGTGTGCTGTGTGTAGATTTTAAGCACTATTTAATAATTGTGCGCGAACCAAACAAAAACGCCTTTTCAGGAACAAACGTACAGACTTGCACACATGCACTTCGTAGTACTGTGCACGCAGTACAAGCTTAGCTTTAGCCTTTTCTAGCAAAATGTAGACTGTAGTCTGGTCTCGTTAGGGGGTTAAGCAAGTGCCTAAAGCAGGATTAGGCTTTAAAGATGACACTATTGGAACGCACCTGCAAAAAGCTATCGTAAGTGCCACCTGTCATGTAGAACAAAAGTATATTTTTATGACTAAAATAGGTCCCCGACGCTGTCTGATTAACATTTTATTACTGCTTTTCGTACTTGGCGAAGACATGCACCTATAGATAAGCCTAATTCACACCTATTGTTTGTTTTATACTCTGTGTAATTTAAGAATCTGAAAAGAAAATGTTATTTGGAAGCAAACTGACAATGTACCTGAGCATAATAAAGCTGATTTCATAATAAAGCCTGTCCCTCCAGTGTCTGCTCTTCAGACCATTTATAAGATAAGATTTCTCTTTATTAGTACCCCGGGTGGGAAATTTGTGTTGTTACAGCAGCAAGGGAGACAGAACAAGAGAAGAAAGTGGAGGCAGTATAACCAAGAGAATAAAAACTACACAATATAACAGTAAAAAATGTGTATAGATTCAAAGTGGTCATATTTTGCATCCTATTTTTCAAGTGAAATTGTATTAGAATTACTATTATCATCCTAATGGAACATTTTCACACCTGCGTAGGAGTTGGCTGGTAAGGGGCCAGAGTGGACAGCACTGCTGGGAAAGCTGATGCCGATCAAATAACATTTGGTTGGTTGTGGTTTAGGTCTAATGCAGTTTGAGTTTCGGTTTTATGGTCTGAAGTGGAAATACATTTTTTCCCAGCAAAGAGTGCATAAAGCTCCTTTTTCTAATATCTAGACTAATATTTGTTTGAACTGCACATATAGCACAGTACTATTACTGAGCAGCACTGGTCAAAAATGGATATATTACGCCTGGCAATGAAAATGTGTTGTAGTGTTTCTTATACAATCTCAGCACGCTGATTTTGGTGGTAACGTTTATTTTCATGTAGCTTCAAGGGTTTAGTTAGAATTGTCATTTTTAGAAAAAACTAAACATGGCGGCTCGGCTGACATGGTCTTTTGTTATACTTATAGCTCGCTTATTAATATGATGTTTGTTTGTTGCACATGTAGATAACAGGAGTGCCAACTCCCATTGAGTGAGCCTAATATGAAAATAATAGTAGTGTTACAACAAACTTTTAATGAAAAATATGCATAAAATTTAGTTTATCTCTAGAACCAGTGTTATTTGTTTCTATAAAAAAGATCTTGTAGTATAGATTGCCCCCAAATTGATCACTGTTAACCTAATCCTGTGCTGGTGGACAACTAAAATCATCCATGGGTCCAACAAGGTCATGTCATGTTACATGTCACAATAACTATTGCAAATAATTAGAGACCTTATGATGGTTGTGATAATGCACTTGATAAGACTATAAAGTGTAAAGTGTCTGTTTGTGAACACATCACAGCACACAGTGTGAACAGCATGCATTTCACCCATTCACCAAGAGAAGCAGCGGGCAGCCAGGAACACAGCTCCCGGGGAGCAGTGTGTGGGGATAGTACATAACGCAAGGGTACCTGGCAGCACTAGCAGTCTTGGGATTTGATCCAAAGACCTTCAGCACATAATAGACAATTACACATAGATAATAAAAGTATCACTTGTAATCATTATGATTTAGCACTTTGTAAGTTATTGGAAATCTAAGTAGCAACATGTTCTTGCTATTATTATAATCTGTGTGTAAGTGAGTTCTAAAAGGTCACTACTGTTGCTCTTAATGTAACTGAGAAAACAGCCAATGGGTGCAGGTACAGTGTGAGTGTACCTAATAACTGGCAGCTCTGTGTATTTAGATGTTAAATATGTAAATATATTTATACAACAATGGTGTATTTTTCTCATACACCATTATTATTGCATTGTGCTGCTGGAGAAGTCTAGTAAGAAATAGAACTGGTGGGCTGATAGTAAGGCTTGTGGTTATGAAAAAAATTTAGGCAATGATGTCACACGACCCACACAAGGACACTCTTGTGCTCCTCCTTTCTCTAGAAGCTGCAGATTCATCTAAATCAAATTAATCCTTTCAGTATTCATGAAAAAAATACCTAGTGAATTCAGAAAAAAATACTGATTAAGAAATGTCTTATGATAATAAATGGACATTTTATGCAGTAAAAATCTTAAAATATTACTACAATATCTTATTCCTTTAGTGAATTGGTTTAAGCATCAAAGTCTTGGAGATGCTTTGATTGCCACTGAGGGCAAAAAGAAAAGATGGCAAGTTTATTTATTTGGAACATGGTTATGCACAAATGTCATTTACTAACACTTTAGTGAACATTCTGTGAACACACCACAGCACACAGTGTGAACAGCACGAAATTCAACCTCTGCATGTAACCCATTCACCAAGTGAAGCAGGGGGCAGTCGGGAAGTGCCTAGCGGTCTTGGGAAAGGAACCCACAACTTTCTGATCACTGGGTGAATGCCCTAACCAGGCTACCAGCTGCCCCACTAGAGGTAAAATAAGCATAAAAAGAAACATAAACAGTTGAATCAGTATCTAAAATAAACATAACTTCAGTCAAGCCTGGAATCATTCATACCCCTGACAAATTTTGACTTAGTTACCTTTATTCAACAAGCAAGTTTCTTCTCCATTGGAAATGACACAGGCGTCTCCCAGAAGATAATAAGACGATGTACAAGAGGCATTGTGGAAAAAAATATTTCTCGGCTTTAATTTACATTTAAACAAAAAGTGGCATGTCCAACATTATTTATACCTTTTGCAAACTGTCCCAGTCTGTGGGGAAAAAAGCGTGCAAAAAGCTCGTCAGCAATTATAGGAAGCCTTTGATTGCTCTAATAGCCAATAATGGCTTTTCTATTGATTATTGAGAATGGTATAAATTATTTGGACATGTCATTTTTGGTCAAATGTAAATAAAATCTGAGAAATATTTTTTTCCACAATGATGCCTCCTGTACATTGTCTTATTATCTTCTGGAAGAGGCCTGTGTCATTTCCAATCAAGAAGTCCAAATTTTTATTAATAATTCTGGGCTTGACGGTGTCAAGGTTTTTAGCTCATTATATAAAACCTGCTGTTGGGGCAGGTCTCATTTCCATGAGGAGGTGGTTCCAGCAGTGGATAGCATAATGTCATTTCAAACGTCATATCTGGGCACCAGCTCCTAACAGTCTATGAGATCTACCTGGGTGATATTAATCAGACATTTCAGAGATATATTTAGGGTCCAAACCATTAAGTGACTTATAAACAATGAAAAATACTATAAACTATAAAATCTATATAGCCGGCATTAAGAGCTGATGGTTGGAGTCATTTCTCTTTTGATAGAACTCATTTTGAATAAGCTGTAATTGTCTAAATACTCTGATTTATAAATAATCACTGGTTTGATTGAGGACCACTTTCTCATTATCCTTGAGTACGAATGGGAGATTTGTCATACACTAAGTGTTTCTGCACACCACAAGTCTTTACCCCTTATCCATTTATTTCAGTAGAAAGTTCAGCAAATATCAATAAAACAAATAAAACAACTTTTCTTTATAACAGTGTAACATGTGTATGTCTGACATCCTGGTAACTGGTTGTGTGGTGATGCCTAGTCAAATTCTAGACTGTCCTTTAACTTTAAATGCACTGGTTCAACTGTTTTATCACCTAATAGGTTGTTAAATGTCTAACACTTGTCTGGTGATGCACATAATAGTTATAATTATTAAGAGTGTCAAATTAGCAAGTTAATTTCGATCAATTAATCACAGGAAAAATAACGCATTAAAAAATGTATGCGGATTAATTGCTCTGGTGACATTTCTCACTCTTTCAGTTCACTAATAAATGAGATCATAAACAACACGTCTAGACGTGAACCATTCAGTTGCTTTAAATCGGCTGTTTCCTGTAAATGAATTCACGCCTACAGCTGCACAGCAGCCTACAAAGCACGAGTGAGGAAGTGAAGTAGTGAAGACACACGTTCCCTGCAGCATTGTTGTCCAGTTATCATGTGACTGTAACAGTGCTAGACGAGTCAGAACAGTGGACAAATGGAGTGGAACCTTTACGGAGGGTGGTTCTCCAACCTACAACGAGGTGTTTTCATTGTCGGACGTTAGTTGTGTGCTGTTCAAAACTCATGTTAGAGGCTTTGGAAAGAAGACTGGCAAGTTGGGAACTGAGGTTTCGGTTCAGAGAGAAATATGTTGTTTATGACTGCAGGCATCTGAGTGGAGGACACAGCTGACAGAAACCCTCTCTTGATAAGTATCAGCCTACGATTACCTCTCTCATTAATGCCATTGTGTCTCTTTGTTATTGAAAAAAATGAAAGAAAATGTACCTAACCTGACCGAGTTACCAATAGTCTGTAGACCAAATGCTTTGAGCAGACATTGAGCCAGGAGGAAACAAGTCAAGCCACTCCTCACAGAAGAAGACCTCAGTAATTTTCACTGAAACAGTCTGCCAGAAGGGACTTTGCAGCCTACTGTTTACAAAAGCTGATGGCTCTGGGACCATGCAGTGATGAAATAAAAAAGCGTCGGGTGGAGCTTGTGGAGAACTGGAGCAAACAGGTGGACCATCTCCTGGACATCCTCTTCAAAATAGGAACGGTGACAGAAGAGGACCTCAGCTTTATAAAAGGTGGAGGTTGTACGGGTGAACGGGACCGTATGAGGACATTGCTGGATGTTCTCCAAGGCCGAGGAGAGGAGGCATGCCGTGCCTTTCTGTACATTCTGTCCAACTCCCAGCCTTCCACAGTGTCTGGAACTGCCAGCCTCTTTCCCCAGATACATCTCCAAAAGCACAAAGACATTCTGGCCAGGCAGCATGGCCCAGCGAATTATCTCAGCATGGCAAGACGGGCCTCCAGACCTGCCGAGGTGGACACGTTCACAGACATTTCGTTCTCCAGGCATGTGGGATACCCCACACCGCTCCAGTATCAGCATGAGGCAGCAGTGGTGGGGGATCCCTTCAGGGCAGGGAGGGGCGAGGCCAGGAAACAGGGTGAGACATGTACTTTCAGAGATGTTTATCGCAGCCTCGTTTCTGGTTCAGGTGATGGTGTGACTCTGCTTTCTGGGGTTGCCGGAAGCGGCAAAACCACAGTGATACGACAGCTGGTCCAAGAGTGGGCCTCAGACAAAGATGCACAAAAAATTGTCCTGTCCATGTCTTTCCGCGAACTAAACCTAATTACTGAGGCCCAGAGCCTGCAAGGGCTGCTGTATGATCATTATAGCCATTTGAAGCCTATCCTGCCCGAGTTAATGACTTCGAACCAAGGCCAGGTTCTGCTTATCCTGGACGGGCTTGATGAATTCTCTTGTCCCTTGGATTTTGAACGCACACCTAAATGTTCAGATCCTGAGAGGGAGTTGTTGGTGGGGGCTCAAGTGGTGAATGTGATCAAAGGAAACCTCTTGCCAGGTGCTTCTGTTCTCCTCACATCTCGGCCCCATGCTGTCACTAAGGTCCCTCAGTCGCTGGTCAGACAGTTCTACAGTGTGTTGGGGTTTTCCCCCACTCAACAGCGGCAGTACTTTGAACAGAACTGCAGCTCTGGCCAAGTTGCTGCTGCGGTGTGTAGTTTTGTGTCCTCCCACAAGCCCCTTCAGCTGATGTGTCACATCCCAGCCTTCTGCTGGATTGTCTCCACTGCTTTGCACGATGGTACTTCTTGTTTCTCTGACGTGGTACTTTCGGGTGCTGCATCTCAAGAGGGTATCGCAAGAGCCTGCCATGAGGAAGTGAGTGGTGATCAATCCTCATCCGAGAAGAACACAGCTTCAGCAAATGGCTCAACTGCTCAGAGGCCAGTCACAGTCACTGAAATCTACTGCTGCTTCCTTAAATCCATCGTAGCCTTCCACATGGGCGGGTGCGTGGAGGTCATGCACCTCAGCAGGCTCCAGGAAGCCCCTCAGGTCTTAAAGGAGACTAAAGCAAAACTCAGGCGCCTCGGAGCCTTGGCCTTCAGAGGCCTCCTGGAGCGACGATTTCTCTTTGACCTCTCAGACCTGACCAGCTTCTCCCTGGACAACTGCGAGCTGTCGAGAGCTTTCATGGTGGAAATCCTCAAAGAGGACAAAGCTTCACTCACCTACGAGAAGAGCTTTCATTTCATCCACACCAGCGTGCAAGAGTTCCTCGCTGCTCTTTATTATGTGCTGGAGTCGTTCTCAAATTCGAATCCATTTTCAGGACTCAAGCCAACAGTGCGGCTGCAAACTCCAGCTGTGCTCAAGCGTCTGGTGTCCATATTTAAAAAGCTCAGACGGCCACGTCTCCTATGCAGACGTATTAAGAAGGGGCTTAATTGTGGAGAAAGTCACCAATCTGGACACATGGATCTGTTCTGCAGGTATGGAATACAGGATGTTCATTTCTGCTTCATCTTTTATTACTGCAGAGTTTTTATTTGAGTTTTATTTTTGACTTTACCTTTTAGATTACAATTGTTTTTGCCTCTCTGTGAGTCTTTTGTTTTTGCCTCTCTGTGAGTCTGTGCAGTCATAACATAAGTGATATCCTCTGGAGTAAATAAAGTTTTTGATTCTGTTTTGCTACTATGTGTAATATGTCAAAATACTAATTTTAAACTTCCAGTTATGTTAACAGTAACGAAGTGACCAGGATAATGTAAAACATAGCAGTGATTGAGGTTCACTCCACTGTCGGGCTCACTAACTGTGTTTACAATCAGTAACTGTAGATCTACAAAGCGTGAATGTAACTGATAAAACCAAGTATAGGTATATTTTTGCTACTGTGTATAATTAGCCGAACTACTAATTGTAACTTTCCAGTTATACTAACAGTGAAGCTCTAATTGTGTTCACAAACTCACATAAACATATGATAAATAACTATAATATGTCAAAACTCTAATTTTAACTTTAGAGCAACATAAATAATTGCACATTCCTCAAGCTCTCATGGTGGGTAGGGTAATGTTGTAGGGTAAAAAATTTTTTCACGAGAAGATTATAAAAGTCACAAATTTACTACAAGAATGTGTATAAAGCTGGATGGACTGAAGTAAAGTATTATAAACAGTAAAAAAAAAAATAAAGTTACATAATTAGATATTTGTAATTGGACATCTGTTCACCCTAAATTTAAGCTAAGAACTGATAAAGCACTCTGGGTATTCAATACACATTAGTTTAATCAGTCACAGATTGGCCAATATACTCTACCAGTCCAAAGATTTTGACAGATTCTGAGATTTTCTACATTTCCTTGTTGCTCACTTAATATCCACTGAAAATACTCTGTGTTTGTTACTTAATAGTATGTTCACAGTTTGAGTACCTTTATTACCCAAAAAATGATATTTTTTATTCATTCCTACTGACCTATAAAAAGCCACCTTAAATAATTATAGTGTGGATCACCAGACAAGTGTTAGATATTAAACAAGCTCTATTAAGTAACATTCAATGAAATGAAACAGTTAAACTAGTGCATTTAAAGTCTAGAATTTGACTCTCCATCACCACACAACCAGTTAATAGGATGTCACACATGCAGTGTTACATAATTTTTTTTATCTTTTAAAAGAAACTTGTTTTATTTGACATATTTTCATTTATAGTTATTCACTCTACAACCTTCCAAAAATGGAAATCTGCAGTTTATTTTGACTGTCTGAGTGTAAGAGCCAAGTCTGTTATAAATTGTTTGAAAGGCTCCTCTTTAGCCATTGTGTAGAGTATTTGTTTTAAACTTTTATTTTTTTCTATCTTGCTCACAGGTTTGTTTCTGGCCTATTAGTCTCAAAGACCCGTTTTATCCTGGATGGCCTTTTCTGTGAAGAGCCAAGGCCTCGTTTGTACTCGTGTGTTCCATTGCCTTCTGCAACCCCTGCGTTTGTCCTGCAGCTGCTCCGCTCTCAGCTCAACAGCTCCAGCCTCAGTCCAGAGAGGCAGCTAAACGTGTGCCACTGCCTTTACGAGGCCCAGGACCCAGAACTGCCTGTCCGGCTGCAGCGCTGGCTGAAGGTTCTGTCCCAGCAAGCCTCAGGTCAGAGTGTATCGATGAACCAGGACTGGAGCGAGCTGGCTTTTCTGCTGCAACTGAGTCCTGACCTGCAACAGCTGAACCTGGATGCTCAGGGATTAGATGCAGATGGACTCCGCAAACTGCTGCCTGTGCTGCCCCTTTTCACCACCCTCAGGTAACTTCACTGCAATGCTTTGTACATTACTGTGCAAAAGCCCTGAGCCACCCCTCATTTCCTCATGCTTTGCTTCCATAGATCCAGACTTTGTTATTTTAATGTAGTCTTAAGGAACAGTTCTCCAGGCTTCCTGAAGGACTTTCAAAGACTCTGATTTTCAATCCAGTCCCTGAACCTGACCAGTTTCAGAGGAATGTTTTTGTTTGTTAAGCTACACAGATTACCCAAGTATGAATCATTCAAGCAGAACAAATCAAATCTAACTTGAGTCCTGAACCAGTGAAGAAAAAAGTGCAGATGATTCCAGATGATCAGGCGGTGATCAGTATACTGATGGTGCTGAATGCTGAGGGGTTGGAACATCTTTATCTAGGAACCTTGTATCTTTAGGAACTTTACAGTCTAAAACATTTGTTCCCATTTCTTTCTTTTAATTTACCCAACATGCCAAAGATGACAGTTGTCACAAAAACAGTTTTTTGCATCAACAAGGTGATTCAAAACAAAACATGAAGAAATGAGGGGTGTCTCAAGGAATAGTAACTGGTGTATCTGTTGCCTTAATTATTAATTCATCTGAATGATTTTTCCCAAAGCCTTGCACAGAACCCTCTTGGTCCAGAGGGGGCAGAGGTGTTATCCGTGGCTCTGCAGAGTCCAGACTGCCAGATTGAGAGATTATGGTGAGTTGTTGATGAAAATCAAGGCTTATTTTGATGGATCGGTGCTTTAAAAGCCAACACATTTCCACATTGTACCAGTCAATACCAGTACTAGTGCATACTTTTATGGACTGGTGTCAGCTGTATGAAACTGGGTCCAATCCTGTATACAAGCTAATCAAGATGTACTGCATAGTATTGTGCAAAAGTCATCCTTAATTTCTTTATAAGCTTCTTTAAATGACAATTTACAGATTCATTCACAGCAACAGACTTTTTAGGGATTTGTGTGTGTGTGTGTGTGTGTGTGTGTGTGTGTGTGTGTATCAGGATTGTGTCTACGGGACTGATGTGTGAGGGAATCAGGAAACTCACAGAGGGACTTAAAAAAAATCACACAGTGTTTGACCTCCGGTGAGCAGCAGAACTTTTGTTCATCTCCATACAATTAAATCTATCGTCACTCAGTGGCTTGTGTATCTCCTTCAAATTTTTCAACCTAACTATTGTCCTGTTAGAATGGCGATCAATCGTATTGGTGATGATGGAGCCGCCTTCCTCGCTGATTTGCTGAGGAACAACCAAACCCTGAGGGATATTAGGTAAGAGAAAGGTCTTGTCCTTTCGTCCTGCAGATACAGTCTTAGTGAGAACAGTGTGGCAGTCAGTAGAACCCCATACTTCAGTTTACAAATAATGGAGATTTCAGTTCTATACGGGTGATTGATTTTTCTAGGCTTCGAGATAATTTAGTGACTGACAGAGGGGCAGAGTTCCTGATGGAAGCCCTGATGGAGAACAACACTTTAGAATGCCTCTGGTAAGTTTGAACTATTTGAACTAATCAGACTGCTGACAAGAGGCTGTGTAACATTCTGGTTTCAGTAGAGTAGAGTAGAGTAGAACAGAATAGAATAGAAAAGATTTGAGTTTAATTTAATAAAGCATTAGTCTTTACCCATCCTTGGCCTCGCCAAGCACAATACAGTACAGCAAAAAACATTGCATTCAAAATACACTAGCATAATTACAAAATGGTACTAGATGACCTGATATATTTTAATTTAATAATTTAAAGTAAGTTAAAACGTTAAGAATAAGTTCAATATGTCAAGTAAGTTAATTAGGTTCAGATAAATGATATCATTTGTTGTTCCATTACTGCTGCTCACTAGCAGAGGCTTGTTTAGATGAAACAGATTGAATATTAGATTAGATACTTGCTTAGGATTGATAATTAAAATAACAAATCTGTGTCACAATGGACTCATTAATCAGATTTACTAGAATTCAGATTGGCTGCTTGTTATTTTCATTGCTTTCATTGATTGATTGATTGCTTGTCTGTTTCAGGCTGTTTGACAACAAGTTGTCCAAGGAGTGTGTTCAGCAGCTGAAAGAGTTTTCAAACAGCAGGTCCAAACTTGACATCAAAGTCTGTTACTGAGACGTACTGTATTTACATGCATAGACTTTTGTGACTTTGTGAAATCTGATTAATGGGAAAATGTGCAACTGAAGATACTGTGTTTCGTCATAGTGGACATTTTGAACACCCACTAAACCCACACCCACGACACCCCATACATACACACATGCACGCACACACACACACACACACACACACACACACACACACACAGCCCTGACTTTCACTACTGGCAGCAAGAAGTCGGAGGGACTTTTAGAAGCTTGCTACCATGAGACCATGTTAATGTTACTCTGATAGACTGTAATTAAGGTTGTTAATGAAGCACAGTATACAGACCTGGAAATGTGATGAGCACGTCAATGCAATGTTTTAGCCAGTTTCTGTCATGATGTACAGTACTGTTCAAAAGACTTGAGCCACTCCTCCTTTTCTCACATTTTGCTTCCAAATATCCAGACTTTCTTGTGTTTTTAATGTAGTCTTGAGGAACAGTTCTCCAGGCTCCTTGAAAGACTTCTCATTTTCAGTCCAGTCCCTGAACCTGACCAGTTTCAGAAGAATGTTTTAGCTTGTTATTAATTAATCAGGCATAACAAAGTGCATCTAACACAAGTCCTGAACCAAGGCCTTGACTGAGTGTGTCTGGTATTTATGTCACATTCAAAGTAGTGCAGAAAATCTTTCTGCCCTCTACTGGACACCTAGCAACAAAATGTAATATTTTATACAGTTCATTGTATCATTATGCCTGTTACCATCTGTCATGTAAATTGTATTTATTTATTTATGGATTGAGATGCTTGTGTGTATTACTGTAGGAAAAGCACTGCTTCAGTAATAGAATCTCTGTAATTAGTCAACCTCACCATTAACAAAACCTCAATGTGCGTTGCCATCTGCCTCCCTGTGATTGAATAAGGGGTGAATAACACTGTTACTTTTTTGTAATGAAAGAATTATGAGAGAGCCAAAAGAAATGTGCATTTATTTAATATTCTGTTCTTTTTCAGACACATACATGAAATATATCACAATAATAATTCACTTTTACACAACCATTTCCCAACCTCTCTGTTTTTAGTACAGAGCCTCTTAAGACTGGCGTATGTAAAAGACCCCTGTTCTGTTCTTTCATTTAATGTGAAAAGCAATCCAGGGCTGCAAGTTGGCATGAATCGTCTCTGACATCACAAATTCCCAGGGGGTTGTTTTTGAGTCCATATATGGGAACTGTATTGGCAAGTTGAAATAACCCACAGTTCCTCAAACTCTTCACTCTGAAGTTCTGTCTCATTTATTCATTGGTCTGATGGTGCATTCCAAAGCTGCATTCTAACAGGTCTGGACTTTTTTGTGTTGCTCAACCTTCTTCTGCGTGGCTGCAGCCACAGAGTGGTGCTGTAGTTTCCAGTGGAAAGTTGAGCCATGTGGGTCTGATTCTGATAAGACATACGTCCTAAAGCTAACCAGCACAGAAAAGAATAGAACTGAGAAGAACAGACCGGAACAGAAAGGAATGGAATAGAATAGAGTTACATTTGGTTGAACTGAATTGAAGAGAGTTGAGTTGAACTGAAGAAAGCTTTATTGCCTAGCCTTGGGGCTGACTGAGCACAATACAGTACAAACGCGATGTACAACAAAAGTATTATAGTAGTATAATGTGCTACCATTAATTACAAAATACTAATAGACTCACTAATAATTTTTACAAAATATGACAGTTTATGAACTGGTTTAACTGAACATTTTCTTTTAAAATGTAAGTTATCTTGTCTGATTTAAATCTTTGATTGTATGATATAAGGATAAATAATGTGAAATAAGTTCAGATGAATAATTACATAATTGCTTAAGACTGATAAATAGAAAAAACAGACATGATTAAGCGTTATATTATTGCTTAGGACTTATAAGTTAAAATAACATATACAGCAGTGCTGCCGTTACCAGAGGAAAGCTGAGCCATGTGGGTCTGATTTTGGTATTTGGAACAGCTGATAAAGTGAACTCCCTAAAGTGAACCAGCTCAAACTGCTTACTGCCACAGACGGGAAGGATTTCTGCTGCAGGCCCTGTGCTCTGCTTCTTAACACATTACAGATTGTGGTGGTTTTATTTCATAGCTCACCATATTTCTATAGTGATGAAAGCTCCAGAACACCTTTCCTCAGTATAATATTCCTCTAGTAAAACATTTGTGCTATTCTGTAGTCCAACTGTACTAAGAAATCCTATTAAACTGTAAAAGTAGGATAGTAAATCTTTTTCATAAAAGCTGGCCTGTGAGCTTTCCTGTTACAGCCATCGTTTGCGTTTAAGGTAGAAACGTGATCAAAAGTGCATTTATGTGCTAAAACATTCCACAGTGATTGAGTAAGGCGCCTGTGGAACGTTACTTTTCTTGAGATCTCACGAATGCAGCACTGCCAACTGCTGTAATGAATCAAAGATACTGTAAATGGGTTTCCCTTAAGGCTAAAGGGAGTATCTTTCTTCTCACGTGGATCTGTCAACTCCTAAAGGGCCTTTGTGGATTAGGCACAGTGCTTCAGTTTCAAGGTATGGCACTACAAAATAAGAATTAAATTGTAATATTTACATTCACAACCATTTTAGGCACTCCAGAGAGATGTCCAGCATCTTGAACCACATTTCCTCACACTTTGGTTCAAAAACCAAACTTTTTTGTATTTTAATGTAGTCGTGAGGAACAGTTCTCCAGGCTTCCTGAAGGACTTTCAAAGACTTTTCAGTCTAGTCTCAGTTCAGAAGAATGTTTTTTGTTTGTGGAGCTACACAGTGACCTACGTATGCATCATTTAAGCAAAACAAAGCACATCTAACTTAAGGCCTGAACCAGTGAAGAAACAGGTGCAGATGATTCCAGATGATCAGGCGGTGATCAGTATACTGATGGTGCTGAATGCTGAGTGATTGGAACTCCTTTATCTAGGCTCCTTGTATCTTTAGGCACTGTAGCCTATCAGAGCAAAACTTTTTGCTTTTTTCCAAAGATAAGACAGTTTGATGGGCATAAAAACGTGCTAACAATGTAATTCAAAGCAAAATATGAAGAAATGACTTGTGCACAATACTGTATATGGCTGCTTTGTTTTCTTCAGATAACACACCTGCCTCACACCAGTAAACCCAGACTTACATTAAGGGCTGCTACAGGAGTAAAACTGTGAGAGTGAAAGTGCAGAAAATCAACCTGAAATTAATCAACATGTAATCACGGCTCTACACCACCAGGGGTTGCTGTGTGGTGAGAGTTGGTTTTCTGTATGTCTGGCCTCCTTTGTTTCTTCAGGGTTGTACAACACACTTAAGAGACCAAGCTTTTCTTTGTGGCTGCAGTATTAATAAACTTTTTATGAATACATTTATCATAGTCAAGAGAAGCAGGAGGGTGACTGGAATGTTAAAGTGTATTTATATCATTGTTTCCAGTGTTAGTGAAGTGCTGCACTTCAGCAGGCAGGAGTGTTTACAGGGTAGAGCGTGTTCTTCCCAGTGGACAAGTTTAGAAACAGGAGAAACCTTATGAACTGTCAGTTAAAAGGGAAGTAAAGTACAGTTACTAGAACTGCACAATATGAACAAATTATCAGTACTGCGATATTACTGCTACATATTGTGATTGAGATACTTTTAAAGACACTAAAGGGCACATACCATCACTTTTCTGGACCTAAAAAGGCTTAAGGTCTGTAAATATTGTTTCAAATGTAACATTTCCTCTACCAATTTCTGGGAGGCCTTTTGTGACATCAGTATTGTAGAGACTGATATAATAATAACAATTTACAGATATATTGTGCAGCACTAGTAGTCAGGAGATGTATTAGTAGGAGAGCTATTAGTAGTACATTAGGCACCTTTAATATAAAATAATGTTTTATTTGTATTATTTCCTGTTACATTTGTTTGCAATTAGCTCTGAGGGAAAAAAGCTTCTCGTTAAAGACACATTTACCCTTGGAGTGCAACGCAGAAACCTGAGAAATGGCACCTCTCATCACAGTAAACAGCTGCTTCAAGTGAAACTCGTTTCACAAGCAGCACGGGGAGCAAAATATGATGTCTCATTACACATTCATGAGCGGCGCCTCCTGATTGGTTTGCGTTCGTCTCTTAGCTCAGGCATCAGCCAATGGCGAATTTGGCTTGTTTGTGAAGCGAGCTGTGTCAAATATAAAAACAGGAGTCTTGAGATGTGGGTGAATATATTGATACAAAACAACCTTATCGCTACAAAAATAGGAGAAGATTCTCGGCCGGCTGTCGTGTCAAAAAGAGAAGACAGTTGGTCTGCGTAAGGGAAGGCTGAAGAATAACAGGTATGACTCGTGTTTGTTATGGTGATGCTCTGCAGTAAGTTCTCCTGGTTCACAGACTGAGTGGCTTCTTCTGGGCAATGACATCACTGACAACTCTTTATTTGTGTGGCTAAGAACTGCACGGGTAATGAAAGACTGTGTGATACGTTGGGAATCTCTGTTGGGAATCGCATTTATCCTTGTTTATTTCTCAGTGGCAGCTGTGGGGAGGATGTTGTTTATGACATATTGGTCAGACAGGCGTATAAATGTGGTAAGTTTGTTGTTTACTTAAATCAAACTCAAATGCACACACACACACAACGGCTATATAAATGCATACATATATACACATTTGAGACGGTTTTACTTTATTTAACCTCTAGACATCAGTAAACAACAAACTGATTTATAAACCAGTCTGTCATAAACAACATCCTCCCGACAGCTGCCACTGTATATCATTAAATAAACCGTTTCGGTAAGTTTGTTTTGTGAAGATCCACCACAGCCACAGTGGGTTATAAAGGCAGTGATATTTGAATTATTGCTGAAAGCTTGTGCATCACCATCTTTATCATCACCTCCAAACGCTTAGACACACTGTTCCCTAAACAGTATAGGGCGATAAGATTCATGCAAAACAGCAACTGTACATATTACTACCGGGAAGTGCAGTGTGTGTTGCATCTCTACGGTGTGTGTGTCGGAGGAGGAGGGAGTTGATTACTGTAGCCAGTTCAGACCAGTTTTAAGGCTGCACATTTTCCGCAGTATGCAGCATAATATTCAGGTTCAGTATTCTTTTTGACATGGCTGAAGCTTTCATGTCTGGAATAAGGCTTATAATGTGTTTATAATGTTTTTACAAATGTTTTTAACTGTTTATACTTGTTTCTGTACATCAACTGCATTCAGATGCGATGGCCATGTGTAAGGCTACATTATTCAAGAATATTAAAATATAAATGTTATTCTCAAAGCCCTCCCAAACACATAAACCCCAAGTTTAACTTTAAACGTCTAGTCGTGTAATGTCGTGTTTTTGTAACGGTTTCAAGGCACAAAGGGAACAGCTGTAGTCTCGCGCCGCACTGGTTCGAACCGGCTAGATCTTGGTCTCACGTGGAGTCTCTCCTGGTAACAACTTGCTGTGTAGCCAATAAGAGAGCGGCTTTAACTCAGTTGACCAATCGGCTTGTGCGTAGGCGGGCGAGTAGGCGGGCTCTGGGCGGCGCTTGTGAGCAGCACGCGTTGGAGAGCTCAGCTGTTTTTTTGTTTATGAGCTGTTTTTCAGAGAGAAGTGGAACAAAGAAGTAGGTTAAAGCACTTCAAATCACAGGGTTTCGTGTGCAATAAACCAATAAACACTGGTTGCGTTTAGGTAAATGGTATGTAATCTGTTCCATACATTAATTAATCGTATTTGTGGTATTTGTGGAACTCATATGGTGAAAATGTATGCTCAACAGCGTTGTTTCAGTAAAGTTAAAACAAATCTAAGAATATCACATTAACATAAATTTTAAATGATTTAAAAGAACATTTAATCAACATAGACATAAATGTACTGAACCCACACACACACACACACACACACATATATATATATATATATGTGTATGTATATAAACAAATATACATATATACTTAGTGATACTTGAATGATTCAATGTTTCATACTTAGGTCAGTGTGTGGCTTAACTAACAAAAAATATTGGTCAGGTTCAGGGACTGGACTGAAAATTAAGGTCTTTGAAAGTCAGTCATTCTAAAATGTGAAGTTTAGAACCATCTCCTTAACAAGTCTTTATGTATTACAGGTTTAACCATCAAAGTTCTGAAGACCCACCTTCAAAGGCTGGCCTTTGACGCCGACAGTTCTCATCATGGCTCCCTCACTGGCCACAGCTTTTTCACGCCGCTGGTGGATGGCAGTAACTGCAGTAATAGAAAACTTGCTTTTCTCTGCTGTGCTACTGGGATGGGGCTCATTACTCATCATGCTCAAATCAGAGGGCTTCTACTCATTTCTATGTAGAGAACCAGGTAAGAAAGTTACAAAGGTGACACAACCACGTCCTTGCAGATGTTTATTGTTGAAAAAAAATGGGTAACCTGTACCAGGCATTTTCTTGTCAGTTCTAATTTGAGGACCTACTTTCAATTCCCAGCCAGACCTTAAGGCCAGGTTTACTTAAATCTGTACAAGTTGTTCATTTCATAGGAGGTTTTCATTTTCATCTGTCCGACCTTATTAACTACTTTTTGTACTAAAAAGTTTGGCGGGTTAAATGTATTCACATATTTCGTCGGAAATGAGTCCCAGAATGCACTTCCCCCATAGATGCTCTGACAAAGATGTTGATTCACCCTAATTGCACAATCCCACCTGCAGCTCGCTCTCTTTTCACAGGGCTGCACTTAGTTATCTTGAGCAGTTAAGGGTTTTTAACAGTGATAATCACATCACTGTTCCATCTCTGACTGAGTGAATACGGTGCGACGTAACACTAGCACTACATTAAAAAATCTCATTAAGGAGAACTCAAAAGGCAGAGTGCATCACAAGCATTGGCCACAGAGGCTGGATTTGAACTCAAGAGGCTTTTCTGCATCCAACCATTCGCTTCTTTTGTTGAGTTTTCATTAGCAGTTGCCGCAGTTGCTCCTGCTGGTTGGCTGCAGACCAGGGTGTTTGAGCAAGGCCTCGGGATGTTGTTGTTTTCAGACTCACAAAGTTAATCTGAAGATAAAACAACTTAACACAGATCAGAACGTTTGGCAATGTAGTATTAAGTCGGAACAACTGCATTCAACTACATTGGAACACAAACAATTTTGGACACCTGTTCTATACTTAAATTGCATTGTGTTAGGAAATAAAATGTAAAATCAAATGGCATTTATTTAAAAGACCACTCAGAGACTGAAACTTCCCTAAGTGTGTTTTCTGAGCATGGCGTTTTCCTTTGAGATGTTTCTGCGGGTATACCCACAATGTCTTGGCAAGCATCTGAGCCCATAATCACATCAGTGAACACAAGCTTCCAAACACCACTTTTGGCTGAAACAGTACGACAGATTCAGACGTTTCCACTTCGGTGGTTTCCACCTTTTGCTTTTAAACAATCTCTGATCTTGAAGGCCTTTGTTGCATGAGGCACCTTGCTGAAAGCTAAAATATTCATAGTGTTCTGTAAAGAGTCACAGGAGAAGGTGATCCATGCGCAAATCCCTAAACAGAAACTGATGAACTCTGTGATGCCATGCGCAGAGATGTAGGTCATCTTTATTTTATGTTTTTTGTCTGTGACATCTGTAGTGAAAAGCTAAAGCTGTTCGTCCAGATCTCAGTGAATGATGACAGAGTTCTAAGTCATCAGAAGCAATACAAATACTCACCTGTAGAACCCACATTAGGCATTGTAATCTCTTATATGTATTAATATGCCTTTAGAAATTGTTGCACCCTGTGTAGTCCTGTCCTGCATTTTTGATTCTTTGTTACATCACTGAACTGTAAGAACATTGTGGTCCTTCAGGAACATTGTTTGGTTTCACTGTGTACTGTCTGTATATGGCTGACTTAGCAATAAAACTACTTGACTTGACGTGCCTCTGGCATGAAGGACAGTAATGAAACTCCTGATTTTTCTGGTCTTGAATTTAATTCCTTGCCTCTTGTGTGTCTGACAGTTAAAGAAGGGGATGCTTTGAGACTGTACATAATTTCCATTTAAATAAAACTTTTACATTGTAAAGGCAACATTGTTTTTAATGTAGTATTTTTGAAATGGAAATTTGAGGCATCAGGCTTTTCAGTGTAGCTTCAGTCATGGAACTATTTTACTTGGTTTTTGTTTAAACATGTTTCCTAATCCCCATTTTTTCATTCTGAGAGATGGGGATCACTGCTATTTTCTCAGCAGTGTTTGTTTGCCTGTGGTCACATCCCAATGTCATGTAAAAAGGCCTCCAAAACATTTCCACCTGTTCTTGTGAGTGGACAGAGCCTTGCCACTCTACTTGGCAGCACGTGTCACTGGCCCATTGTGGCATAGGGGTGCCAAGCCAAAACCGGTGTGGTCTCACTTATCCACTGGGTGACAACTGGTGGTTTGAGTCCACCCATCAAACACATTCTAATTTAATTATTTCCCTTCATCTATCTGGACTCCCACACATTCTATTACAGGTGTTTCCAAGAAATAAATGTATAAAGTATATATATATATATATATAGTGTTATAAACTAACTATAAACTGTATGCACTGTATAAACTTAAGCACAGAAAACCGAAATAAGCCACATAAAAAAACCCTAATATATAAGGTGTAATAAAATAATTGTCAGCACTAATATATATATTAGTGGTTGAGTTGGGAATAACAGCTACTTGTCAGTGTAAAAACGAAAAAACGTGAAAAAATATATGTGTGTGTGTGTGTGTGTGTGTGTGTGTGTGTGTGTTTTCAACCCAAAGCTGGAAGCTGGTCTAAACTGGTCAGTGTACAGTTCACGTGACACAGTGCGTCAGACATCACATGACTAGAAGCTGGGCTGAGTGTGGCTCAGCTTTGTGTCTATCTCATCACTATCATCTTCCTCTGTGTCGCATGCTTCCCCCAACCAAATACTTCCGTCTCACTTCAGTCAGCAAATAATGGATCAGTGACAAGGTCTTCCTGTCTGGGTTTGAGGAGAGTGAATTCTGTTCGCTCTGCTGTTGCTGAGTCAGTCTGAGTTTTTTCAGTTAAAGGAAAATCTGATGTCATTTCTCCGCTCATAACAGGTCCTGTCACCTCTATCCAAAGAAGCAATCTGTCATTTTATATCTACATCTACAAATGTCAAATATAATCAGCAGAACAGAGCTGTTTTTCCTACACACATAAAAATAAAGGCACATAGAGAAGGTCGAAGATCTTTCTCTTGAACCTTTCAGTGAATGACCCCTGATCTCTGAAGAGAAATTGAGGCCAGTCTCAGTGGAATGTGTTTGGTGTGTGCGATGCATGAGATGTTACTGCTACATATGTATAGTGTGATACCTGTAGTCCAATATAATTGCATTTCTGGAATTAAATGGGCTTAAAGTCTGTAAATGTTCTTGGTACATTTACTCTCCTTATCTATACAGTCCACACATGGGAAATAAGCTACAAAAAAAGCTGTTTTTCAAATTATTGTTTTTGTGATGTCACAAAACCAACACATTAAATTAATCTCCTTATAGCAGTATAGCCCCAGCCTTTCATGTATCGATTTTTGTTTGGATATCACACGGAGCTGTGATTGGTCACCCATTCAGAAACACTATGATTGGTTGTGTTCAAGGTTACTTCATTAGATGCTCTTTATTAGATGCTTTATTAGAGGTTAGAGGCTCATTTCCACATTTCAGCCTTCTGTGATATCAGTATTTCAGAGATGATATCATGATTGTCAGGCGATATATCGTGTAGCACTAGAGCAGTAGTGTGAACTGAAGTGGTTGAGAGGTTCTGTTTGGGTGTGGGTGCCCTCAGGCTATCAAGGCAGTTTCCTTTTATTGACTCACTGCAGCTCAGTGCTGCTTGATTACTCAGCAAAAGCCACCGAAGCCCAGCTGCTGTTTGTTTTCTAGTTACCGGCTGATGGGCCAGATCCGTTGACTCTGATCCCTGAGCAGCAAGTCATTTCTGCTCCGTGACCATGGCTGTTTGTCAGTCACATCTGAGAAAAAATTCCTTCGTTCCAAGAATCACAAAGACGTTCTGTCTCATTCTTATGTAGCGGGACCACCCCCAACCACACATGCACACACACACACACTCATACACTGCATAAACAACCTCTCATCTCATGATTCATAACAGCGATTCCAGAATTCCAGGCCTTCTGTGTTGCACACAATCACTCTGTAATGAGTGACCAATAACAACCTGTTTTCTGAACTAGACTGTGATCATCCTGTGGTCAAAACATAAAAATGATGGGCATGTAAATTAGCTGTACCTCACAGTAAGGTGACTGTTGATTTTGAAGAGTCAGGGTTCGGTTGAGGCAGACACCGACTCCTCTATTTCTGCCACTTGTTTACTCTGCGAGGCTGCCCCTGTTTGTCTGACCTTTCAGCCTGTTTCCTGGCCACAGAGAGAGAGAGAGAGAGGGGTGATCAACATGCTTCCTCAAAATACGTTTCCTCTTACACAGCCCTGGTGGTCCTAACTCGAGTTCCTCTGATAACTCAGCTCCTGAGGGCTTTTCCATGTGAGCTGCAAACTACTGATATCTATATAGAAACGCATCCATCTTTGGCTGTGATATGAACCATGCTGTGACTATAATAAACCCAGACTACAGGTATATTGCACAAGAGAGACTGTTAGTTTAAAATGGTTTTAGCACATGTTCATTTTAGCATATGATTTTTTTTACCATGAAGCACAGTACCATGAAGCACATATCCATGCAAGAAAAGCTGATCCTAAATTGTTCTTATTTGGTTGTGTAGACTATATTGTTATGATACTAATAGCAATTTTGTCACTCATATGTTTCTTACACTGTAGGTAACAGTACAGTGCACAATGTATCTGAGGAGGTCAACGGAACGACGGTGAGTCCAGCAGCTCAGAAGGAAGAGGAGTTCCTGCAGATGAATGGCTGGCCCATCTGTAAAGAGCAGGATGAGATGCTGAACCTGGCCTTTACCATCGGCTCCTTCCTCCTCAGTGCCATCACTCTGCCGCTGGGCATCGTCATGGACAAATATGGCCCACGCAAGCTCCGCCTACTGGGCAGGTACGGAACACTCTTTATTATAGATGATTATATCTAAATTACTTATAACTATTTCAGAATAAGTGTTACGATTATACACTACCAGTGATTTTTATGACTTATTTCTTACATAAACTGCAGACTTGTTGAGTGACTACATATATCAAATAAAACAGTTTCCTTTATAAGATGAAAGTGCATGTCTGACATCCTATTAACTGTTTGTGTGCTGATGCAGAGTCAAATTCTAGACTGTCTTTTAATTTTAAATGCGCTCATTTCATCACTTAAAAGCTCCTTAAATATCTAACACTTGATCCACATTATAACTGTTAATATATGAGGAGCCTTTATGTAGGTCAGTAATGATGATTTTCTCGCTAATAAAAAACCCACTGTAAATGTACTGGTTAACAAAGAATATTGAGTGTTTATATAGTAAATATTTAGAGAAAAACTCCAAAACTAATAATTGATAGAGTATATTTATTAGTATTAATATAAATAGGATGGAATTTGGTTGTATGGGAAATCTCACCATTCTGGCCATGTGATAATAAAATACTTCAAATAAAAAAATACTTAAGTTCAAATGTACTGTCTTGTAATGTGAAATCTATGTGTTTGCAGTGCCTCATTTGCTGTGTCCTGTATCCTGATTGCCTATGGAGCCAGCAACCCCAGAAGTACGTACAGGAGCCTTGTTGTCTTCACAGTAATCAGTGCGATCAGCCCAGGCTCTGTTCTTAGCTGTTTTATTTAAAACTTTGTTTTTCTGACTCTTGCAGATTTGTCTGTGCTGATCTTCATCGCCCTGGCATTGAATGGCTTTGGGGGAATGTGCATGACCTTCACTTCTCTCACGGTAAGTGCCAGTCTGTGTCCCAGACCTGCGTTTTACTGGTTTGAGCCTGTGAAGATCCAGTTTAGTCCACATTGCAGTCTCACATTTCGGCCCCGTGCCTCTCTCTCTGCTCGCAGCAGGCACTCCAAACAAGAGCCAGAAAAAGATATTGCATCATGATGTATTAATGTTTGGATGGACAGTGTGCTCGCTGCAGTTATGCTTCTTAGGGGACAAACATCAAGCAATTCACTACAATCCTGTAGGTGATCTGAGGAGCATAGGGTGATAATTTTCCATTTCAGCATTATCATTAAAGCTGCACAATATGGGCAACATATCAGTATTGCAATTTTACTACTAATGCCTTTCAAGCTATTAAACGGCCCGTATAAACACTTTTCTGGAATTAAAACGGCTCAAAGTCTGTAAATATTATTTCATATGGTACATTGACTCCACTTCATCAATACAGTCCATTTATGGAAAGTAAGCTACAAAACAGTCTAAATCATAGTTTTTCTAATGTCACAAAACCAACACATATATCACTGTATTCTGGCAATAGCAGTGTAGCCGTGCCCATTCATGCAATAATTCACCAACAGAATTGTTATATTACATAAAGACCTCAGTTCAGAACACCCAGTAACTCACCTGGAGTTGTTGTTAGGTTGGACAGACTTTACAGAATGAAGGCGAAAATCCTACTTAAGCGAATAAGTTTGAAGATTAGTTTATGCTGAGTTTCAGGTTAAGATAATACAACGTTGATTTTCAGGTCAATAGTAAATCAGTCATGATACATAAACCTGTCCTGAATTATTTTATTTATATTTGTCAGATGAAAAATCCCACAGAATCATGTATGATGTGTTAGGTTGCTCGCAGCACACAATAAACAATTTTGTTCATTTCTCAGGCCAGTACAAATAAGTACATGAAAATGCATAAACAGGTTTAAATTACACCAGAGAGCCAGTTTTTCCACTTGTATATCTGTATTATTGTTCCGTGTCTGCAGCGTGCCTCAGCTTGTGCCGCCCTATCTGTGTACGTACTCTGTCTGCACGTGAGAAAGTGTGCAAATCCTGAAAGGAGAGGGATAGTGCGAGATGGAAAACTGCTTTTGCATGTTTGTGGAAACGCACATCAGGGTGAACTTCACAGAGTTCTGGTCTGTTATTCCAGCTGTTCCAGCTGCTGTGCTCAAGTCAGCACTCTCCTGCTACTTTGAATAACTGTGTGTTTAACACACCTGATCAGAGGTCTGAGGTTAGAATTACTAAAGAAGCTCTTTGTCAACGTTGTCACCCGGAGGTTGTTATTGTGCTTCGTTCTAATAAAATACAAAACCTAGATTTTCCACAGTGAACAGTCACAGTTAATGATGTCACAGCCTATTTGAAGAATAAGCAGTTTTCATTACTCACATTGAACCTGACAGTGACATAAAACAACAGCACACAAAGTGGTTATTTTAAATGTTTTAAAGGAAAATGTTTTGTTTTGCTGTCCTTTCACTCATCAGTCTGTCCAGTTTCTTTTCCCTCACCTCTTTTTCCCTCTTGCTCTCTCTATTTAGTTGGCTGCCTGCCCTCCTCTCACTAGCATTTCTCTCTCTCTCCTCTCTTATCTTTCCCTCTGCATGCTCAGCACTGTAGGCTACTAACTGCAGTAAACAAGTGTGAATTGCGAGGAGTAAAAGTTGGGTGAAGAGTGGTGATTGGGATGAGTTGAGATTCCCTCCCCGACTCATCACACCCTGGGCTTGTGGTCAGGACTCTGACTCAGCTGTCTTTCTCCAGTGGCCAGACAATCTCTTCCCCTCCCCCAGCCTCCCTTCCTCTTTCAGTATTCTGAACTCAATACCCTCATCTCTTCCTCTGTTATACTCATAAGCTTCCATGCACACAGCAAAATAAAATATACTGTACATTTGTATATGCGCATGTGTATACAGAGTGTGTATACAGTACTGAACAAAGGTCTTGTCTTTGTTGCTTTGAAGCACATTGTTAGTGCAAAAAATACTATTTTATTCCTCTCAAACTGTCTTTAATTTTTGGCATAATGAGTAGATTAAATGAAAGAAATGGGACCAAATGTTTTACTGTGACAGGCTGCAGTGCTTAAAGCTGCAGTGCTTAGAGCCTAGATAAAGGAGTTCCAACCAGCATTCAGCACCATCAGTATATTGATCACCGCCTGATCATCTGGAATCAACTGCACCTGTTTCTTAAGTTAGATGTGCTTTGTTCTGCTTGACTGATTCATACATAGGTCACTGTGTGGCTTAACAGACAAAAAACATTCCTGGTCAGGTTCAGGGCCTGAACTGAAAATGAGAGTCTTTGAAAGTCCTTCATGAAGCCTGAAGAACTCAAGACTACATTTAAATACAAGAAAGTCTCAATATTTTCAAGCAAAATAGAAAGGGATGAGGAACTTTTGTACTCCATGCAAATTTGTGACTGTTTCCTGCTGTGTTGGACCCTGTGAAGACTTTGGCACAACAGGTTTGGCTATGTTTAGAGAGAGATAGAGAGAGTCACTGATGAGGGGGCTAATACTGGGTGAGTAATAATAGCTTCAGATAAAAAACAGACTGTGGCACAGACACGAGCCAAGTACGCCCTGTAAACAAGACTCGCCGTTGCTGTTATTTGGAAGAATACTGCTCTTACTGCAGCCTGACCGGCACTGATCTGGTCATGTTGGTCATGTTGATTCACTGTGATGATGATGACCATGGTACACATTGTTATTTATCTGACAGACTTTACTTTGTCTCCCGAGCCTCCTTTATGATGATGGATTGGTCTTATCAGAGACGAGACATTAGAGGTTAATGTGAATTTTACTGTCATTCACCTCACTTCATGACACAGGCCTGAACCCGGTTTCTGCCGGCTCACTACAGGTTTTTTTTTTCATTCTCACTTCTCTGTCCTGTTTGTTTCAGTCTTTGTCTTGCCGAGCTTCCAGCTAGTGCCTGTGATTTAGCCACTTTGTCCTCGTTGTGCTTGTGACTCATCCTGTTCCTCAGTGCAGTATCTTCCCTGTTCGAGTGGTAGACTGAGAGGAACCAGCAGTTTCTGTGTTGTGTGTTGGGTGTGGGGTGACCGAGCACCAAATTGTATAGGCAAAGGAAAACCAATTTTTAACTTAAATGCATTTGGTTGTTTTAGACTGTTTCTTGCTTTGAATCACATAATTGGAACAAAAGTCCTTTGACTCACTGAGGAGATTAAATGAAAGAAATGGGGACAAATGTTTTACTGCGACAGGCTGCAAAGTGTCTAAAGATACAAGGTTCTTAGACAAAGATGTTCCAACCACTTAGCATTCAGCACCACCAGTATACTGATCTGGAATAATTTGCTCCTGTTTTGTTTGTCCTTGATAGAGGGTTTTGTAAAAGGTGTAGTACATCTTAAAGGAATTACGGAAAATTTAATTTATGAAAATGTTTTCTCAACCCAAATCTAGTTGGTCAATCTAGATGTGCTTCATAACTCCAGAACTGAATTAAAAATGTCAATTCTAAACATAAATTAGGACGTATAAAAAGTAGTTGGAAGTAAAAATAAAACGCACCCTAAAGTTCCTCCCTAAAGAGCATAAACAACACTGTGTGTGTGTGTGTGTGTGTGTGTGTGTGTGTGTGTGTGTGTGTGTGTGTGTGTGTGTGTGTGTGTG
>JBBIGB010000001.1:9735063-9747389 GCA_037577075.1 Alestopetersius hilgendorfi | reverse complement strand
CACACACACACACACACACACACACACACACACACACACACACACACACACACACACACACACACACATATGCACAGTAGTTCCCCCCTCAGGCTGGGCACTAGTCAGAGGTTTTAATCCAACACACAGGGTCAAATAGCCACACATTAGCATGCAGCCAATGTTCAAGTGCAGTTCAGCACCCCCCACCCCTCCACCCCCCGTTACTGAAACACACCAGGTCACTGTGTGTAGGTCTGCTCATCTCATACCACACTATTACTGCACCTTTACTGTAACATCTACTGTAGCGCACCATGAAATCATTTGAAACCATGGCCATGATTCCTTCCATCTACAAATCAATTTTAATATTAATGATCTGATTTATATGTTTATATAATCACTGTTGTCCAGATTTCTCTCAGTAAAGTTCAGGCTGTGTAAAGAAATTTCTTGGCTGTTTTAAATGTTTGTACATTTATTGTTGCCCATTTCTTAGTGTAATAAATAGAATTCACAAAGACTGGCTTTTTAATAGGCTGTTTATGTGTACAGTTTACAATAATTACAGATCCTGACTCCACAAATTATTGTGCATAATTTCTATTTACTTGCTGAGTTTAACATTCTGGGAAAAGATAATAAGATAAAAATAACATAAATATGAAAAGATATAGATAAAAAGATTCAGAGAATGTCAAATATGCCATAACTTTTGCACAGGCTACATTCTGGCATGCTTTTATCCCTGGTTTGTTAAATTCAGCATAAAACATAAAATGTGTGTTCTCTGTGTGTCATTTGACCAGGACTGCCCAAATGTGTTTATAAACACTCCTTGAGGGGAATTTTTAAAGACAGCTTTTAGTCGAGTGTATTTCAACAATGTCCTGAGGTTTCTTACCGTAAAGCTCAGACTTTCCAGAAACATAAAATACTGTGCAAAATCTTGATCCAACCCTCATTTCTTTACATTTTGATTTAAATTACATTTTTGGGGGCATATTGAGTAGATTTAATGAAATAAATGGGGAGAAATAGTTACTGTGACACGCTGCAAATTGCCCAAATATACTAGGTGCCTAGATAAAGGAGTTCCAACCACTTGGAATTCAGCACCACCCGTATACTGATCACCGCCTGATCATTAGGAATCATCTGCATCTGTTTCTTCACTGGTTCAGGCCTTATTAGACGTGCTTTGTCGTGCTTGACTCATAGTTAAGTATTCAGCTTTTTTCTAACAATCAGACATTCCTCTGGTCAGGTTCAGGGCCTGGGCTAAAAATGAGAGACTTCGAAAGTCCTTCAGGAAGCCTGGAGAACTGTTCCTCAAGATTACATTAAAATACAAGGAAGGCTGGATCTTTGGAAGCAAAATATAAAGAAATGAGGGCTCAATACTTTTCCACAATACTATGTAAACCATATGGCAGGCGCACACACATACACACACAGTGTATAGGCCACCACTGAAGTGAATGCCGTGTGTCTGATGGACTTCAGGGTTGTGTGTGTGTGTGAAGAGTGTGTATGTAGAGTGTATAAATATTTGTGTGTATCCCTGCAGAGCGGTGTGTGAGTGGCAGGAGGGGTTATGTAAGGGGCCACAGCGGGGCTACAGTGGACAGGCTGACCACAGATCAGGTCAACCGAGTGTGACACCAACAGCCTCTTCCTGACACACCGCTGACACTGTCTGTCACCAGGCCTGTCTGAACTACTGTGTTTGTGTGTGTGTGTGTGTGTGTGTGTGTGTGTGTGTGTGTGTGTGTGTGTGTGTGTGTATGCGTGTGTGTGTGTGTGGTTGTGTTGTGTGTGTGTGTGCGTGGGTGAGGGGGGCAGTGTTTACTATACTAACAAGTATAAACATAAAGAGATTGTATAATCTCCATAATAATGGATACAGGAGTAACACAAACATCAAGCACCAAGTAGAATCTGATATGCAGCCATTTGTGACACATCATTTAAAATAAGACTGCGCCATTTGAATGTCTTTTACATGCATCTTACACAAGAGAAATAGTTTTCATTTGCACTTAAATGAAACAGGCAGCCCTCATCACATTTCAGCAGTATAAGAAACAAGAGCAGTGAGATAAAGTTGACAACATCATTTCATCAAGACAAACCAAGCAGATCTTTCTCATGCGTCCCAGAAATGAGCTGCCAAACCAATTCACTGATGCAAAAGTGTTTTGACAGCTTGGGAAAAAAAAATTTGTTTCAAATTATCATCACTTTCCTAATGGGAGTATGTCTGTGGGGGATCAGGTAGCTGAGATTTTTTGCATTCCACATCAGTTGAGTAAAAACCGCCTCAGCAGGACTGCAGAAGGACGTGCTCTGAGAGTAGGTCCATATATGCTGACATGTGGGTGAACACAGAGAAAACATCGGGACAAAAGTATTACCCCTGCTATTTTTTGTTCACGCTTTCCATCGTCCAGTCGTCATGACTATGTGCTTGACCTTGACCTGGAATTTGCAGAACATGTAAAAAATTGTCATGCTTGGATTTGTTTGCTCCCACAATCAGTGTTTATTCACTTATCATTCTAATGTGACTGCTCCCAGCAATCCCAAATGTACCATGTTTTGCAATGTAAGTTTTTTTTACTGGGAGGAAAAATACTACAGTCTGGAATCTAAAGGGCCTTATCTGAGTGGTGTTGACGGATCTAATTGATCAACATGCACATTTCACAACAGCGGTGCTTGTGTTTCGCAGTCTAAAAACCAGAGCCACTTGTCAAACAAATTGGTCTGTGTATGTGTGTACAGTGTGTATAGAAAGAATCAACTCCTTCAAAATATATTTTGCAACCTGAAACAAAGACACACACACACACACACACACACACACACACACACACACACACACACACACACACACAAACAAATCATTTTCCAGGCCTTTTACTCAATGGATTGAATAACATCCAAGTTAAAGATATGATAGCAACAGTTTAATTTATGCCTTGAGTCTGTTGTGATGCTTCTCTACTAACTTTGCCTATTTTTGTCTATCTTCGAGTATGATTTGTCTATGGTGGACTACAATCTCTAGTCATATTTCAGTTAAATAATGGGCATGGATTTAAGCTGTTTGCAGGTTTAAGAAACAGTTGTGGACGACTTGAGCACTGATGTACGTCACTCTGGATAAGAGTTTTATTTGTCCTCATCTGACCCTTCCACCATTTTTCACCTGGTGTCATAATCTTTATGAGCCGCTTTGTCAAAGCTCAGCTGAGACCTAATGTGGCCTGGCTTGTGAAGTGGCTTTTTTTCTCACAACCCTACCTTACAAGCCAAATGGGGCATTTGGGGGGGAGGTGGGGTGCTGGATTGCTGATTGGTGCTGTTTTGGCACTGTAAACAATGCAGGTGACCAATGATGTAACAACTTGTGGAAACCTACTCAGCTTATATTTGGCATTTCATGTGCATTGTATGTGTATTTATATAGGCTACATAAGCAGCAGAAGATGGTTTATAAATGAAGAAGTGTGTAGATATAATGCACTTCCTCCTGAAAAATAAGCTTAAGGTGGCACAAATATGTTTTAATTAAGACTCGTTACAGCACTATTTGTATAAAATAGCATTTATTTATGAATGTATAAGTAATACAATGCAGAGAAATGCAAGAGGAGTGCAGTTCTATAGATGAAGACATATGAAGGCATTTTTGCCTTTTGCCCTGCGCTGCTTAATTCTGCTACTGGACTGTGCAGGGAGGGGTCATCAGTCATCGAACTAATCAGAGATGGCTGGAATCTGAATTACAAGTGCAATCATGAAAACATTTACACTTTTTGAATGCACTGACATCTCTATCATATATTACCTCACTGTGAAAGTCTGGACCTGAAATTCTGGCCTTTTCAAAAGCCCCCCATTGTCTTTTTTCTGGCTGCTGTTCAACTCCAATTAACTATGCAGGGGACTACAATGCCAGAGACCATCCGTTCCTCGTCCCCTAACGCTCCATTACTCTCCATTGGCTTGTGGTCACCGCGGAGACCAAGCAGAATCAATTGCAACAGAACCCAGAGCTTGCTGTCATCGCCATGGTAACGATGCCCTGTGTACAATAATGTGTCCCGCCAGCAGGCCTATGGTAAAGTACAGGAACTGTCTGACAGTTGTTTAGATGTGTTTACAATCCACGCTTCCCATTGTAATTCATCGAGCCCAGAAAGTCTTACTGTTCAGCTCCTGCTGTATTGTGAAAAAGACTATGTGAAAAAGGTCAAAGCTGAAAGCCCTCCCACTGTGTTTATAAGATGTGAGGGTGTGGTTTTTTCTTATATAGGCTTGAGTATGAACAGAATGGTCTTTGGTGATTTGCTTCTCACTTGCTCCTGCCTTTCTAAACTGTGTTTAATTACTTCATATTAATTAAATATTCACAAAATGGCAAAAGAACTGTAGTGATAACAGATTACTGGCCTTTGACATCAAAGGCACCAACTGCATGATATCAAAGCTGCAAAAATAACACATGCTTTTGCTTCTCGCATCCACTAGGTGGGGCTGAAGTGCAGATTATATTCATTTTAATTAAACTGCATGTGAAGGAAATGTTGATGCTCACAAAAACATGAACGCAGTAATTAATTATTGTGTTTTAGAGCTCTGGATGAGATTGCATTCAGTTCATGGTTAAGGATTAATCAGTAATTGGCATATTCTGTCCTTTCTACATATACTGTACCAGAAGTTTTCTCTCTCCAACTTTTCTCTTTTTTTTTTACAGTGCTTAACAAACCAAATCTAAGAAACAAAGCCACAACCTCAGTACTAGTGCAGAAACGAACAACAGTGTTGATTTCAGGATCTTGTGATAAGCTTGGCCATATGAACTGTGCCCCCCCCCCCCTCCCTCCCACTTCTACAAATATGAACCTAGCTCAACTCGAGCCAGAACAACAATACAGTGCTCTGAGAAGCCCTGCATCGAGTTTACTCAGTGGCGTCATGTTTGAGTTCTCTGGGGCCCCACAGCTGGCTAATGCCTGCTTTATCATGGGCCCCTTTGGTCCAGTCCAAGACTGGCCTATCTGTAGCTTCAGTGCTCAGTAAGGCTGGAAGTATTGTGTACACACCTAGAGCAAACATTTCTCGACTGAAGAAAGAGGGCTACAGGAAGAGGGCCAGAGTTTTTACACTCTCAAGGGTGTCTCACAGATAGAAAGAAGCAGGAAGGAGAAAGAAGAAATAGTGGACATGTAGCAACTGGTGGTTGAGGGTAAATGGCAGAGGGGGGAGTAGACTGTTTTTAAATTCAGCCACAACGCACAACAAGCACAGGTTCTGCAAAGCAGAAATTTTCTGGAAAGCAGATTTTAAGTGTGCCTTAAACTAATAAATTTGTTGTTGTTGTCATCATTGTATTTGTACATCTGCCTGCCTTTTTTCCAGCTCAAACTACAACATATGCCAAACCACTGTTGGCAAAAAGCTTCACTTCTCTGCCAGCAGAGGCCCAGTATTTTTATTCTCCACAAATCCACTATGACAGCCTGAAGGCCAAGTAGTTTGGGTCCTCTTGGCCATGCAAAAATCCAAACAGAAGTGAATGTAGACAAACATTCTGTAAGGCAGGCTGTTTTTTTTATGATGTAACCCCCAAAGAAAAATGGAGAAGTGATTTTTTCAGTGGAATGTGGAACAGAGCTCTAAAAACATAGAGCAGCTTTGCAGTGCAATGCTCAGCTTAGCATTCTCTGGAAGTGGCAAAGAGATCAAAGAGGTCAGTTTCTCATCATTAGCTTGTCACCTAGATGTCTCTGTTCTCCTGAGTTAAGCTGGCTATCGTTAACATGCCATGTCCATGTAGAAGAGTGTTTGGAAACAGAGCAGTGGGTCGAGGCACAGGAAGTGGCAGAAACTGTTTATTCTCCACAGCTGTACTGAAAAACATTGCTGTCATAAATTTGCCCTGCCATAAATGATTTAATAATGTAGACATGGTTGTGAAATGAAATCGTTGAAAGAAGGAACACCCCATGTTTAAGCGGTGCAAATTGTAGGAAACATTATATTTGGATTCTAGCAAGCACTCCAGAGGTCATATGATAACGTTTCCTGCTGAAACATGGAGGGTAAAAAGCAGAAGAGCACATTTAATCCTCATGTTCCACAGATTGCTATGATTTTCTTTAATGTGTGTACCTTTCCCACAGTGCTACCACATCTAGTCAGCCCTCTGTGTGCCATTTCTTCATTTGCCATTAACACAGGTAGTCAAACAATAACAAACAGGGACCAAGGATGAGAGGATACCATGGTATGAAGAGCTTTTTTTTTTTTTTTTTTAAAGTTTTTTAAGTCTGATCATGGCTTTTCTGATACTAAATGGGAATTTATTAACATTCCTAGCTCTTTGTCCATTGCCTTCTGGAAGCCATTAACGAGCACAGCTACTTGCCAATAGGCTTTTAGGCATATTTACACACCCACGGCCCTTTATCAAAACAAGAGGGACACTAGAAGCCAAGTATTCTCAGTATAAATTGTTTGTGAGAGAGAAATAATTATTGGCATTATGAATTGCCAAGAGGAGGTGAGGGTAATTAATGATTAAGCAATTTTGTTGTTTTTTCTTTCCTTAACACTGGTAAAAGTCAAGGCTAGGGGTAGCGTAACACCTCATAAAAGCTTGGGGCAAAATTATCAATTAAAAACATGGTGTGATGAGGCTATATTGTGCTAGTGGTGGCTGGTTTGCTTTTGGGCCTCTGTCTATAATATTCACTGTCTAGGTAAACCCACTTTCAGTTTCCTCCCACAGTTCAGCATACAGTGTAAAGTATAGAACAAGCTGTGTAAAGTGTTTTGGAAAAGTATTGAGAAATGTCACTTAAAAATCTGTAAATCTTTGTTGTTTTCATGCAAAACTTTCGCAAAACTGTTTTTTCAAAAGCACTTCTTGGCTTGCTGAATCATTTTAAAGAAAAATGTCTACTGTAAATGGCACATTTAGGCTCATTCTGATGATTACTGGAGAAATGGACTAGTCAGTTTGAAACATTGAACCGGAACTGAAATATTCATTCATTTCTTATAACCACTTAAGTCTATCCTGGTGTCAACGGGTGCGTGGCATTACTGTGAAATTTGATATTACATTAATATACGTTTAAGATAAGATAGTGGCCTTTTCCAAGAATCTGTACTTTTTGATTAAAAGTAATAACATTTTTGTTAGAAGTAAAAAATCCCACTTGTAATTTTGTTCAACTTTTCACTGTCATGTTTCATCGACTCTTTTTTTATTCTTGAATAGGAGAAACCAGAAATTCCAAATAAATATTATTTGTAAATCAATGCATAGTCCTAAATCCTGGTTCCAATTGTCCAAATGGCTGATTAGTAAATGTTACTTTATTCCCAGGGTTTCTACATAGAAAAACCCAAAATATGGAAAAAGATATCATGAGGTCCGGAGATTATTTTGTTCTTATTTTGTCATAATACAAATCACAGATCACAATAAAGTGTGTTTGGGTACATGTTTGTTTACAGTCAAATGCCGAATGTTTTCTCAAAAGAAATACAACGATTTCCAAGATCACTTTAATGTAGCATTAGGTCCAGTTACCAAGCAGATAGTAGGGTTTAAAGAAGAGATGTCTTGCTGATTTGTTTGACCTGTTGCATCCATATTGAAGCAAGGAAGCTAGCTATAGACCTATAACTACAACCTTTGGTGCACTTTGACTTTATGTAAGATTGTAACATGGTTCAGCAGTCGCCATCCATCGCGGATTTTTTTCTGCGACCTGAACTAATAATTGTTTGCGAAAACCCCATACTAACATGTAAACTGCATATATCCTCTGCATTGTTTTGCGTTTGTGACATCCGGGCTTTGTCTGCCTCACCCAGGACTTTGCATTTTACAATGAAAATGTATTCTGTTCTGTCTGTAAGATATGATTTTAACCAGGAAAAGGCAGCATCAGCAAGACCTGTAGTGTGACATAACTGATTTAGAAGTGCAGTAAACCCCCACACATTCAAAGAGCATCCATGTGTAGTGAAAAACGTGATGTTGTGATGGGGTAAAGAAAATGCCTAAAATGTCTATTTCTATAGTGTAGACCCTAAATATGCTCTCAGATATGCTCACAAAGCATTTTTATTTCAATTTAAATTCAGCGTAATACATTATCCTTAAGGAAACTGTAAAGGTAAACTTGTATTCATACTGTACAGTTTACACTGAACTCCCGCAGTGCTAGAATATAAAATACTGATATTACCCCTGTATAGACTGTAACGTAATTCATGCACAGGCAACACCACCCCACCAATCGTTATTAGCTGACTGTCTGCAAGAGATTAAGTTGTGGATGCAACACAATTTTCTTCAGCTAAACTGTTCCCTAACTGAGGCAATTTTGTTTGGCACCCCTTATCAGATCTGGTCATCCTCCAACAAGCATCACTCTCTAGTCTCAACATTCCCTTCTCTTCATCGGTCACCAACCTTGGAGTGCGATTTGAGCTTCAACTAACATTTGAAATGCATATCAAATACATTTGAAAGACCTCTTCTACCATCTCAGGAATATTGCCAGACTCCGTCCCACTCTGAGCCAGCCTGATGCAGAGAAGCTCATCCATGCTTTTGTCTCCACCAGACTGGACTACTGCAATCCTTAACAGGAGTCTTCAGACTGCAGTATATTTAGAACATTGCTGGAAGGATCCTACTCGGGGTGCGGAAACATGAACAACCTCTTCACTTACCGGTGAATCTATGGAAATGCTCCCTCATACCTGAAAGAACAAACCTCAACACAACCCCCACCCCCCGCAGGACTAAGCTCAGTACCATGGGGGATCACGCCTTCAGATCTGCTGCCCCTTGCCTATGCCCTCTCTAACCATCTGCGGGCAACACAGACTACTGAGCATTTTAGAAATTGGGTCAGATATCTGATAAATACTGAAAGTAAATGCTTAAATAAACTAACACAGATGAGCACCAAGTGGTTTCCCACTCTCTTGATAGTACACCATGTAGGAATTAAAATACAGTTCCCTGCACTCAAAGAGTGTATAATATATCTAAACAAAGGGCCACTGCTGATTCAGCCACATGTGCGGAATTCCTTAATGTACAAACTGTGTACTTTTTAGGGGTAAAAATAGGAATGTACATAGTACATTATTAGAATAAGCAGGGAGCAATTGTTGATTCAGTGTGTTAATAGAGAGGGAAACAAACTAAATCAGGTTGGTAACGGCTATCGACAGATGGGTTGCGGTATCAGTATCAGTATTAGACATGAAAAGTGCTATTGTACTTCCCCTATTTTCAATACAACCTAAAGCATCGCCACAACTCAGTTGTAAAATCAATTTCATTTCATTTTACACAACTACCTTTACACAACTATCAATAGCCAAATTATATTTACAGTACACAGTTTTTATATGTAAAGCATAAACATATATATATATATATATATATATATATATGCCTAAGACTGTACAAGACTACTTATCTTTTGGGATTGTACACTTGTTCGCTGCAGAAAGCGAATGAATGTAAAGTGGGTAAAGTTTGAGTGTCAGTAGGTTGTTTCACAGTAGGTGATCCTGCATCTGCCCACTTCTGAGGGCTCCCAGTTTTTGGCCACTTCTACAGAAGTTTCGTCAGTGAGGAATGAGCCCAAGTCCAGAGCCCTATGATAAACATACATATACACGTGTGCACACTGTACCCTGCCTGGAGGAGAACACCAGGAGGCCTTACACCTCTTCTTCAAAGCTGCTGCCACTGCCATCGTGACAATGCACAGGCCAGGCAGTACTCAACCTGGATCCAATGGAAACTTTGAGGTAGTCCTGAACTTTGTGCCTGTATAAATATTCTCTTCCTTAATTGACTATAAAACTAGTGGTGTGTTCAGACCAGAAGCACCCGAATGCCAGGTACTGCCACAAAGTCTTTCTTCACCTTACACAGAGGGAGAAAGTACAAAAAGTACAAAAGAAAATTTCTGAAAAATCACTGTAATTACAACATAACTTAAAACTTATATTTACGGCATTTATCAGATGCTTTTATCCAAAGCGACTTCTATTCCCTACCTACAGGGGGCAGTCTCTCCCTGGAACAACTTGGGGTTAAGGGTCTTGCTCAGGAATCCAGTGGTGATGCTGAAGGTAGGATTCTAACCCATGACCTCTTGGTCCAGAGGCAAGTATCCTACCCACTGCGCTACCTCCACCCCATAAATTCTCTACAGTTTTCTCACCATAAGCATTATCAGTATATTTTGGGAAATGCCATTAAATGATTTGGTAGACTCAGATCTCAGATTATTTGCACTTCTTAAAGATTGTACTAAAAGCACCGACAAGACAAAACTAGAAAACATTTTCACTATAATTCTGCAATATTGATCTTCAGGATCGCATGCTGTAAGTTGTGGTAAATATAGGTACCAGTATAAATGTCTCAGATAGGAGGTCAGCTCCGGTCCTTAATACTTGAATGGTTGCCTGTAGTTTCTTTCCAGGCTCACTGCCAGTGATGTCTAGTGTAATAAAAAAAATGACCCCTCTTCTTTGTTTTTTAATGATTTGATTGTTCCCTCTACCTCTGAGGTCTCTGTGGGTTTGGAGTAGCCTCAGCTATGAGCACAGCAGTTTCTAACGTGGTGGTTGCTACTGTTGCTGACCCTTTCCAATGCATTTCACAGAACAATCGCCACAATTTTTAAATGTCAATATCCCATGTTGCAAGGATGGTCAGAGACTGATGAGCTGTTAGCGGTTAACCATTAAATGGGTCATAGGTTTGTCACAAATGCTCACAGACTAAAGCCCTCTTTCTGAATGAACAAACTGTTTTAGCTACAGCCCCTTAACACTAATCAATTCATTTTTGTCCTCTGTGGGGACATGAGCAAGAATAATTTATGCAATATATTTGAGTCCTATTGCACTGTGAAGAGGGCATCCTGGGCATTTTGCTGATAAAACACTTGTGTGGTTATGGTTAATGAAGCACATGGACTTTGGTTTCAAAATGGTGGGCATCACATCTTCCAAGATGTATGTTAACAAGGGAGATAAGTGATCATTTCTGCAGATTTTTTTTTTCTGTTGCTAATAATCAACATTTTTCTTGAATATAAGAGTCTTAACTTTTATAACATTTCAGAAAGGTACAGTAATTTTAACTCTTTAAAATTTGTATTCAGTGTCCTCTGTAGTGGACATCAGGACGTACTTTCTCCTGTTGTAACCAATTTTTATACTTCAGGAATCATTATGGTTAGTGAGGCCAAAAGGATTTAGCAGGAATGAACAGGTTGAACATGTTTGTCATATGTGAACACACCACAGCATAGTGTGAACAACACAAAATCGCTCTCTGCATTTAACCCAATCACCAAGTGAAGCAGCGGCAGCCAGGAACACAGTGGGGATGGTACCTTGCTCAAGGGTACCTCAGAGGTGGCACTAGCAGTCCTGGGACTCAAACCCATGACCTGATTACAGGGACAACTCACTAACCACTAGACTTACAGCTCTCTTTCTGGACACCAACAAACTTCTATTTAACTTCTATTTTTAAAAAAAGCCACATGGAAACCAGAGCACTGAAGTTTGTTGGTGTCCAGAAAGAGAAATTTGTTTTAGTTCACACACAGACACACACAGACAAATGTACAGTACACAATCAGCTAAAAGCTTGAATTGCCAAAATACTTAAATGTTAATTTATAAGATTTATACAGTTGATAAAAGTGAATTAAACTATACTTCTCTTTTTGTTTAAATTGCAGTTAAACCCTGTCCATAGCCACAAATGCCTGAGGCCTTCTGATCAATTCTTATGATAAAAATATCTAAATATCATTTTTGGGGGAAAAAAATGCTGTCACATTCATAAATTATCTAACATTCTATACAGCCATCTGCCTCATTCAAATTCATGTTTGTCACGTGTCACTTCTCGTCCTCTCAGGGCTTCAAGCACTGCTCGTCTTGAGCCTCCACCGCTCAAAAGAAGAGGGAAACATGCGTCAAAACTCTTCTCAGTCTTGGCTCCCCAGTGGTGGAATGAACTCCCTCTTCTGGTCCGATCGGCAGAGTTCTTCACGGTCTTCAAGCGTCGCCTGAAGACCTACCTTTTCAAGGAGCACTTTGACTAATTATGTCTCTTTCCTACTGCTTACTTATTTCTTATTAAAAAAAAATTCCTTGACTTACGTTGTTCCTCTCTATGGCTTATGTATTGTTGGGTGAGGTGTTGGCTAGTTATTATTTGGACAGTTGTTGTATAGATGCTCTGACTGCAGTAT
>JBBIGB010000001.1:9702402-9713475 GCA_037577075.1 Alestopetersius hilgendorfi | reverse complement strand
ATCCAAACAACCAATGATTTATAAAGAAGAATCATGATAATTATCAGGGGTGCCCAAACTTTTGCATACCACTGTATATATATTTTTCTAGAACCATATGATCAAAGCAAGAATCATTTAGGAACCTTTATATTTAAAGGTCTATCTACAGAGACAGAGTCCATTTTTCCAGTAACTAAAACACACATACAGCCTCTCTCTCTCTCTCTCTCTCTCTCTCGCTCCTGACCCTCTAAAGGTTTGTCGGGTTACGGTGTCACGGTCCCTGGTGGTCCTGCATCTCTGCTGGTGGCTGCCCCCTCACTGATCAGTCTCTAATCCCCACTGATGGGGGGTCTGCTCCTGGATTAGGGGGGCACGGGACCATGTCTCCAGGGTGACCAACCTGCCCATGGCGATCGGGAGGGGTCTATCTGTAGACACAAACCTGCTGACCTTTACTGTACATGTGGATTTTGACGACTGAAATGAAATGATGTATAACTGCACCTCACCTTCTTTAGAAATATTCCATTCAATGCTGGAGGTTCCTGTGTGTTAATAAAATAAGTAAAATAACAATACAAAAAAGCTCATCACTGATTTAATATACGTTTAGCTCATGTTCATAAAAGCGGCTCCTTTTTTTCTAAAGAGTGAAATTTGACCGGATATCGATTTGTCGTTTTCTTTAAAAGTTGCTTCGACAGTACAGATTGAAAATCATTTCACACAGAGTTGGTGAGCCATATGCAGATAGTATGGTTACATGCTGTTACTGTGGTCACAACTTCATCAAGTAGTTTTTGATCTCTTCTCATTCAGTCTTTAGTTGTTGATGTTTCCAGTAACTACTACAAATGATTCAGAAACTCCTTTGAAAATAATGCTCGGTACGACTCATCGCAGAATGTTTATGTTCATTTTCTGTATGCAAATAAGTACACATCCTTTGAACTTCTGTACACTTTAATGCCTAATTACATACAATGTAGGGCATTAACGACTCAAGTCGATTAGTCGGTCAACAAAGTCAAAGTCGAGTCGACATCATCACACAAGCAATGGAGGAACACAGGCGTCCAACACTGAGCAACTTTTGTTAAAGTTAACAGTCAACATGACAATTAAACAAAACAAAGTCTGATGAATTTTCTGGTCAATTTAAGTGTACGACTGCGAGTGGGAACCATTTAAGCAGCGGCAGGACGACTCCCTGCAGTGCTAGCGTTAGCCATGTTAGCTAGTGGAGCCATTTCAGATGCATAACGCTGGGACTGTTAATGTAATTTAACACTGATTTGCAGGTTCTGCAGGTCTCCGTGCATTTTGTGTGTCTAGAATAAAGATCTCCACACATGTGGTGTGTGTCTGTTTTCTCTGCTGCATGTCTCTCGTCTTGTTGTGGTCTTGGGTTTAGATTCCCATTGTGCCAACGGTACCGCCCCTTTTATGAAGGGACAATAATTGGTTAAACCAAGGAACGCGTGTCAGCGTAAGCCAATCAATGGCAGAGATTGCATTGTTTACACAAGAGAGGGCAGAGAGAGAGAGGGGAAAAAAAACACGACTAAAAAACACGAAAAAAGTCGACCTTTGTGTCAATGCCCTAATACAATGTAACATCCGTTTTGAAATTATTTAATTTGTTTTTAAGTCTGTGAATGGTTCTGCCCAGTGTCTCTTTCTGAACTCCTGCACCCTTACATAGCTTCCCGTTCTCTCAGATCTGCAAACCAGAGGCATTTATCTGTACCAAAATCACGTTGCACACTCAGAGGTGATAGGGCTTTTGCAGTCGCAGCTTCACGACTAAGAAATGACTTGCCAGGCCATGTAAGGCACTCACAGAGTTTAAATCTCATCTAAAAACACACTTTTACTCCCTGGCTTTTGACCCAGTGTGAGGTGGTGATTTGTGTGGTTTTTGTACTTATCTTATTCTGTTTGTATAGATTTTTAGATAATATTATTTTAGTTTACTACTCTCATATGTTTTATAGACATTTGCTATTATTTTATTATTTTATTTTGTACTTATTTATATTTGTTTCTTTAATTCACTGGCCTGTGTGTCGTCGCGTTTTATGTTTGCTTGTATTGTACAGCTCTTTGGTCGGCCTCGTTGTGCTTTATAAATTAAATTGGTATGGTGTGGTAACATATTTAAGGATATGATAAAAGTTATATTAAAAATATAAGTTAAAAATGCAGCCCATGCAACAAATATTAAACCTTTTTTTTTAATGTGTAGAATAACGGTGCTGTTTTCCTACAGAGGACATGCCCTTTTTTTATAAACTGTCATTCAAATAATCTGTTAAAAATTTCACACATAATGGCTGTATCTGAGAGGAGGGCGGGGCCCCGTAAGACCCTCTACGGCCCCTCGCAGTCTCCAGTTTACATCAGAGAAAGTTGTGTGTCTGTGTGTTTGACAATTAGGTCTTGTCATGTAATCTGCAATTAGTGTTTGACTTTACACTCCTGTTCCTCCTCATCCTTATGAGAAGTGCCTGCTTCCAGAGAAGAAGTGAAGGAGAATCCAGACGAATCCGCTCCCAACTTTCAAACGGGGCCGTGAGCCTGCTTAAGATTTTAAGCGCTCTCCTCCCCTCTTATTTCTCTTCTCCCTCCCTCTCTTCTCACTCTCTTTCATGAATTAAAAGAGCAGTCTGCAGGGAGAGGCATAGTTAATTCCGATCAGATCTCTCTCTCCCCCCACATCCCCCACACCCCCTTTCCCTAGGCAGTTCTCCCGGCTGACAGACGGAGATGGGATCTGACAGTAAACAGCCATGCGGATGCCTGGCGCGTGATTGACACGCAGGCAGGTCGCCCCGCACCTAATCCTGCCCTGTCAGGTCTAATTGGAGAGGTGGAGCCCTGTGTCACCGAGGCCACTGATTGGCAGGACCTCGGCTTTGCATAGATATGAGCAGCAGATGAAGGGTGGGGTGCCCACTCTACTGCTAATAGAGATATGGAGAGGTGATATGTGCACACACACACACACACACACACACACACACACATGGTTGCACACATTGCAAACGCTCACACAGCACACAGACCACAGAAACTCAAGAGTCATTTAAAGCACACATATGCATATGAATGCATACACATAGAGACATGTGTGTACACACAAACCGGGAGGTCATTAGGGCTTGACTCCAGTCTGGTAGGGTGTGTTCATTACTGCACAGACAGTACGTGACCTGCTTGGGACAGTAGAAAGGGGAGGGCCTGGACAGAGGCAATACTGGACTTTTTCTTTCATCAATTAGATTACAAAACATTTCACTTTACCTAGATTGTGAATGACTGACTCACTACTGGCTGACAACTTCTGTAAATAAATGAGCAAGAACAACAAACTAACTAATTTACTAACTAACTAACTTACTAACTAACTTACTACCCGTATGAATAACTGAACAAGTGAGCAACTGGCAACATAATAAATGACCAAATGACTATGTGACTAACAAACTAACCAACCAAGTAATTAACAACCAGTTAAGTTATAAATTAACAAAATGACATAGTACATAAACAACTAACTGAACAAGTGATTTGCTTAACAAATAAATGACTATAAGATAAACTGACTGACCACCTAAAAATTACTATAACTGATTGAAGTGAGTGAAAGTGATCATTTGGTTGTACGTGAACACACCACTGCACACAGTGTGAACAGCACGAAATTCAACCTCTGCATTTAACCCATTCACCAAGTGAAGCAGGGGGCAGCCATGAACACAGCGCCCGGGGAGCAGTGTGTGGGGACGCTACCTTGCTCAGGGTACCTCAGCAGTGCCTAGTGGTCTTGGGGATCGAACCCGGGCTTTCTGGTCGCTGGGCAAGTGCCCTAACCACTAGGCTACCAGCTGCCCTAACTATGAAACTACAAGATTGCCTTGAATAACTAAATAACTAACAAACTAACTTACAATAATCCAACACCTGACTCAGTAAAAAACTGACTATGTAACTATACAGAGCTGGACTGAAACAAAAATATCTTACCAGGCATTTTGAGACCAGCCCACCATTACAGTCCAGCACTATATGATTCACAGCTAGGACACACAAACGAGTGACAAACTTACTAACAAACCAACTTCTAACTAACTAAAACTACAACTGACTTAACTGATTTTTTTTTAACAACAATGTATATGAAGTAAAATGTGACATGTGAAACCTTACGTTGAGTATGTAGACGTATGACACAGTCAGTGATGCTGCAATAATATTAACAAACTATAATTTACCGGTATATATTATTTATATATAAATCATATCAGCTCCGATCAGACCATGGGTCAAAGTTCCGGCCTCTAAGAGCATCAAACACAGATTGACTCCATCCACCTTTTATTTCAGAGGTCCAAGACCTGCATCGAGACTTTTCTCAGTTTTGGCACCGAGGCAGTGGAATGAACATCAGAACTGCTAAGACCCTCACTGTCTTCAGATGAAGACTGAAGAAGCTCCTCTTTATCTGGGTGCAGCACCACCAGTATACTGATCACCGCCTGATCATCTGGAATCATCTCCACCTGTTTCTTCACTGGTTCAGGCATAAGTTAGATGTGCTTTTTTATGCTTGAATGATTCATAAGTCGCAAGCAAAACACATTCCTCTGAAACTGTTCAGGTTCAGAGCCTGGACTGAAAATAAGAGTAGGTGAATGTCCCCCAGGAGGCCTGGAGAACTGTTCTTCAAGACTACAATAAAAATGGAAGCAAATTGTGAAGAAATGAGAGGTGGCACAAGCCTTCTGCACACTACTGTAGCTCAGAAGCAAGTAGGACAAAAAAAAAGTTTAGACGTTGTCCAGCCTTGAGCTCGATCTGCAAAGTGAGTTTTCACAACTTGTACTAACTGCAGCTCGCTATGGGAGTAGGAGGTATTTTTTATTATTATGCCATAAATTTCTCAGTATGCAAGAACATGGTTGCATGTGTGTGTGTGTGTGTGTGTGTGTGTTTGTGGATGTGTGAAATGCTGCCACTGTGTGTGTGTGGGGTGGGTGATTGACAGCTGCCAGTGACCTGTGGCAGTCAGAGAGCGGCGATGGAGGTCGCAGGGTCAGACAGCGTTCCGTTGCCCCGGAGACGACCTCAGCCCCTCATCTGCATACAAGCCTTCATTAGCGCAGCCACACCGCCTGCATAACACCAGCATAAATGAATAAAGCAGAACGAGGAGGGAGGGGGAGACAGCAGGCGTTTAATTGGGCCAGGTATATTTGCGAAAGGTAGAAGACAAACAGTCCATGGCTAAAAAAGACTTCAACTCAGTTCAGCTCAATTTAAAACATGTTTTAGGTCTATGAGAAAAAATAGCTCAATATTTTCTGCAAGTACTTAACACGTTTTCATAATTAGGCATGGCCAACCTTCCTCTTCTTGGAGCGCCCATAAACGTATCTGGAGGTGAGTGTGTGTATATTTCTCTGAGCACACACACACTCTCAGCATAACCTTGCACTCTAGTGTGTTAATGAATTATTAACATGTTATGGCAGAAAGTGTATGTATTTTTTTAGAGCACTGCAGTCTTATGGGTTCTCGCTCTGGCAAGTTTATCTCTTGCGCTTCGCATTTCACTAATGAGACAACGGTCACTCCCGTATGGTCTTATAAACTCTTTCAAAGTAGAGCTAAATGCGTGTCAAGCATGTAGTCGGCTCCTTTGATTCCTTCGAGCAGCAGAGAATTGCTGGAGTGGAGAAGTACACTGACCTCAGTGCTGCATCTGCAGTGAACTGTGATGCATTAGGCTGCCCAGTCTGCATACTGTGAGTGTGCCGTAGAAAATATCTAGGAAAAATAATGGACTTGCAATCTCGATACCTTGCCAGTTATCAGTTGACAGTCCCAATGCCAAAGACTGGCAAAAAGTCAAAGTTTATCTTGCAATCCCCCAGTTACCTTGACTTGTAATCGCTAGACAATCCAGGGCCCTGGATGACTGAAACCTTTGAAGGGAAAGGGAAAGCTCTGGGGTAGAGATTAGATTAGATTAGATCTTCATTGTCATGTATGTTAACACAGGGTCAACATTACAATGAAATGTGTTGGATGAGGATTAAAGTGAAGCAATTAAAAAATATTTAAATATATGAACTGGAAGATAAGATAAAAGAAATAAAGTGGAAAAATAGAAAACAGCAAGAAGTGTTTACGTGGGGTGTAGTGTGGGTGCCAGTATTGCACATTAGGCAAAGTGACAATTGAACGTACAGTAATTGCACATTAGAGAAAGTGACAAACGTAAATACCAGTAATTACACATTGGGGGAAAGGCGATTAGTGCAAGTAACAGTAATTGCTTGATGGGATTAGTAGGTTTCTTACATTGGAGTAAAGCGACAGTGAATGTAGCAGTACAGTCTATAACAATACAGTAACCCCCCGCTTTTCACAGAGTTACGTTCCAAGAGCACCCACACATTTTCATGTTGTGGTAATAAAAGTTGCCTAAAGCCTAAATATGCCCCCAAATATGCTCCCAGAACATTTTAATTCCATTTTAAACTCAGTTTAATGCATTATCCTAAAACAATGTAAAGGTAAACCCAAATTCACAATTAATTAATTTAATTTACAGTAATAAAAATACAGGGCTTTAAGAAGGACAAATCAAAAAACGCAAAAAACTCTGACACGATCCATGGGGGAGATTCTGGTCTGCAGCTGCCACAGATGCTACAAACGACAGAAGCAAAAAAAAATAAATTATCAGGAAACTTTATAGATCCCAGAGGAAATTTCATAAAAACCAAATCTTGGCTTGCAAGACAAAGGCTTGCACACAAAAGAAACGTTGAAATAACTCTCTTGACCCACATGTTTAGACAGGACACAGTTTACTAATACTAAATAAACTGAGATAACTGTTGAAAATGGGCGGGAAATGTTTAAAACACTAAATATGAAGACAAGACACGGAGCAGCCACAACATGCTGAAGCATGCTAGTGCCTGCACAACATAACTTTCTCGGATTCGCTACTTGCAAACCTCCTGCCTCTGCGTACAGTGAGCATGGGATGCTCCCAATCAGCAGCAAGGAGAAATAAATAACATTCTGGGATTGGCTACTTTCTAACCTCCCGCCTCTAAGAACAGTGATATTTCACCATTTCAATGTGGAAAATGTAGTTGTATTTAAGTTTATGCTTTCTGCAGACCCAGGACCAGCCCATTCTTCCTTAACATTAAAGATAATAACACTGACACACCAGCCATTATTAATAAAATTTGTGAAGAAATGTTCTATCTTTTTTGTCTGTTGTTTACATGGCATGCTATAGGTTACCATGGACAAGAAATTTCCCTGTAAATTTTAAATCTCCAATCAAAAAAATGACAAGTGTGCTCAAAACACACTTATAATTGAAGTCAAAAGGCAGGTGCTGCCATACCTCAGCAGGGAATAGTGCTCACAGCTGTTCTAAGGAAATGTAGCATGTAGAGCTGTGCAAACGTTATGAGCCAGCCCATATTTTTTTTTACATTTTGCTTTGAATCAGCTTGTTGGTGCAAAAAAATTTTTTTGCAAAGATACAAGGTTCCTAGACAAAAGTGTCCCAACCAGTCAGCATTAAGCACTACAGTATACTGATCACCGCCTGATCATCTGGAATCATCTGCATATGTTTCTTCACTGGTTCAGGCTGTGCGACTTAACAAACAAAAAACATTCTTCTGAAACTGGTCAGGTTCAGGGACTGGATGAAGCCTGGAGAACTATTCCTCAAGACTACATTAGAAATACAAGAAAGTCTGGCTTACTCTTTGGAACCTTCATTAACAGGCCTGATGCCACAATGCAGTGAAGTTCCAACATCGCAAGGACAGGAAAACAAATAAGGCCCAACCACCAACTGCCACATCTTCATGTCCACGATGCCCAAGGACACGCAGGTTGGCCTTTTCCGCTATCAGCAGATCCATTAACACACAAACCTACAGTCACACTCAACTCTAGTCGATGGTGCTCCAGGACTCATTGGGCACAGGACACTGGCACTGGGAGAAAGAAAGCTGGACAGGTGAATGAAGTGGACTGTGAGAGTGAAAGCAGTCAGGATAGGTGCAGTGCAATTCAGAGCCCTGGGCCCGCCTGCTGCGCTCTGGAGGAAATTCTCAGGGCGATCAATGGTGGGGATTAAGACCAGGCTTTGGGGCTCAAAGGCCTGGATCTCGCCCGGATCCTCCCTGGGAGCCCTGGGAGCGGGGGCGGTGGATAGTGGGGTGGGGTTGGGGGGTAAGCTAACCTGGAACTGTCAAGAAGAGCGTGCGAGTGAAGGGCTTTGGAAAGCCAGGCAGGACACTCACAGGGACCCGCTTGAGTGCGCGGCGAAGCTCACAATAGCATGGCGAACCTTATTCAATATTCTATGGAAGGCATAGAAGTGGTGCGAGTCAGAAGTTGGAGAAGAAGAAGATGAAGAAGCTGTCTCGGAGAAGACTAGGTGTGCTCTGCTCTATAGCATCGCATGTGCCAGGCATCTCTATATCTGGTGTTTTGAATATCTGGTCATTGCAATCGTTTCTCCTCCAGAATCCCAAGGGCGACGGTTGAACTCAACGCTCGAATTCGTGGCTCATTACAAAATGAGCGTGGGGGGGTGGGGGGCGTTAGAAATAAATAAATGAATAAATAAATAAATAAATGAATAAAAATACAAGAAGACCACTGGGAAATTACAGCCGAGCTGCGGTGGATTTCAGAATTAAACAGCATAATTAATCATGCTAAAAAGCAAACGCGTTGCTCATACACTTACTAATAATTGCATTTCTTTTCCACATCAGGAGATGCAATCAGTTTACATATGAACGGCAGAGCCAATGGGGTGCCAGCAACCAGTGACCTGACTGGCATGTTTTATGTAAAAATGCATAGCGAAGCAAGGAGAGCGTCGTTGTTGATAGGATATGGAATGGGGACCAAAGATGATTCTTAAGTATAGATAATAAGCTTTGAGAAATGGGCAATTAGGTTGAGCTTTATTGTCTGTACGGTGGCCTTGGCTTTAAGGGCCTTTAATGACTTTCTGAACAGGGTCTGTTGGCCCAGTTTTGTACAAAACTCTGCAAAAAACAAAAACAAACATACAAAAAAACCCCGTCCAGCGTCATTTGGCTCTGGGTGGTAATTTAAAATCACTTTCTAGGCAATGGTATGCAACGGCTACAGCAGACGTGCCAAAACCCTTTATGAAGACATTCATCAGCCTGACAATCTTACTTTGAAATGATCAATAATGCATCTTTAGTGCCGGCTCTGCCATCAATCGAGGTATCAATATCCAAACACCACAATCACCCAGCCAATCGATGGCCACTTTGGGGCAAATGGGGTCACCGGAAAGCGTTGATGAAGGTGATCAGAACCTCTGTAGGCAAACTGACTCCTGTGAGATGGAGTCTGAAGGAGCTGTGGAACCGGAAAAGTCTGAAAAGCCATATTGGTGAGACTTTCAATTATGTTAGTTATGTCTGGGGTAAACAAAACTGTGGACGTTTAACAACACAAAATTACACTTGAACATAAAATGCCTAAAATGCTGTCTCTCAAAATGGGAAACCATAACAGTAACCAGTTATGCTTTGACCATAGAGGGCCATTTATTGAGGAAAAATGACCACGGGGAAGAAAATTCCAGGACATTCACCAAGAATATTAACAAGTGAGGCAAGTAGGCCGCCTAGTGGGCAATCCTTGATATTACATGTGATCAGAACTACAGGCTTAGTGAAGATATTGCAGAAGGTGCCAGCATCATTGTTCTACACCCAGAAGAATGTGTGGTATTGCAAAACCATTAGCCACCAGAATCAGAATCAGAAGCCTTTACTGATCCCAGAGGAAACTGCTTTAAGGATTATATCTACTAAAATAGACAAAACTGTACCAACTTTACCTAACAAAATATACACTATATGGATAAAAGTATTGGGACACCTGACCGTTACACCAGCAGGGACTTTAATAACATTGCATTCAAATACATCAACTTTAATATAGAATAGGTCCCACTTTACAGCTATAACAGCTTCCACTCTTCTTGAATGTCTTTCCACAAGGTTTTGGAGTTTCTGAGGGAATTTGTGCCCATTCATTCTGTCGATCATTTATGAGGCCAGGCACTGATGTTGGATGAGAAGGACTGACTCATTCCAGTTCATCAAGTGTTGAGGTCAGGGCTCTGTGTGGGCCAGTCAAGTTCTTCCACGCTCATCCAGTCATGTCTTTATGGAGCTTGCTTTGCGCACTGAGGCACAGTCATGCTGGAATAAAAAAAGGTTATACGGTGTCTACAAAGTTGTAAGCATGACATTGTCCAGAATGTCTTGGTATGATGAAGCATTACGATTGCCCTGTACTGGAAGTAAGGTACTTAAGGAGTGCCCCAATACGTTTCTCCATACAGTGTAGTTATACTGCATACGGCAGCCCTTTAAACTCCAGGAAGCAGTTTCCCTAATGGTCCTGGGCTATTTCTCTCTTTCAATGGAAAATCTCCATTTAGAGTACTAGGTAGTCCAGGACCAGGCTTAATTCATGTCTTGGAAACCGCTCCTAATGTTCCAAATATAATTTAGCCAAGTGTAACAGAATTTGCATACTGATTACAATGCAAAGATGATTTTCTCTAGGATTACAGGCATTAAAATGTGATTAATCATCACTAAGCATCAATAAATCGGTCTATTAATTGAGTATGACCAACAGCAGCTACATATGGTTTTTGGTGTGGTGAAAGAAACAGACTGTTTCAACTTGATTAACTTTATGAGGAATTATAAAACCAAATAAATCAGAATAGGCTCAAAAACAATCCAAAGTAGCCAAGGATTAGATTATATATTTTAAGCATAAGATTGTTTTATTACTCATTTGCAGTAATGAATTACACTCTTTCTACCAATAAACATTAGTTTCACCTGCCACTTTACCTCACCTGACTCACTGTACCTCACCTGCATCTCTACCTCACCATCACTCTGTACCTCACCTTCCTCTCTACCTCACCATCACTCTGTACCTCACCTTCCTCTCTAC
>JBBIGB010000001.1:9684441-9694764 GCA_037577075.1 Alestopetersius hilgendorfi | reverse complement strand
ACACACACACACACACACACACACACACACACACACACACACACACACACACACACACACACACACACACCCTGGGTGCTGCAAAAACGATGGCCGCAGTGAGTCAGAACGGCTTACATCAGCCTTCTAACACAGCGAGTCCTCTATCAGGACACGTGACCACTATGGCAGATGTGTTTCTCTAGAGTCTCTCTCTCTCACACACACACACACACTGATGTCAGTATCTCACATGCACAAACTGACGTCAGCATTCCAGCACAGTTCACACTCCCTCACTGATGCACAGTTCAATATAGTTTTGCACGCACCCCCCCCCCAATTTTCCGTCTGTAAAGACACCCAAACCCTGAACTCAATTTATATAAAATATAAAAAAAAACAGAGTCTCTGCTACACTGAAAAGGAAGCAAATTCATCAGTGTTCATCTCATTATGTCAGATGCCCAAGTCCCAGAGATAACAAACCCAAAGAATATTGGGCAAACGCCAGCACGATGCAGGTGCTTCAGAGATCTGCACTGATAGCAGCAGAAACACAGCAAGAGCAAGAGCGAGCCCCACTGGGCTGTTGCCATGACGTCCAGTGACAGACGGGCCAGGCTGGAGCCCCGCCCACCACCTGCAGGGAGTGACTCTGCAGTCAGGTGACCGGCCGTCTGTCCGTTCCCCTCTGCCACCCATTCGCTTTCTTCTATTTTTTACACCTACACCATTTTACAGAGTCATTTCACACATGATTTTTTCCCCCTTCAAGCACGTATTTCTCAGCCCCTCTCTTCTGCCAAATTTGAAATACAGGCATAGTAAAAGGGTTAAGGAAGCTGAACTGTGTCGGCCTCATTGGCTGCTATTGTGTTTACATGTATTAGCACCTTTCTTGCCAACTTAGGAGTATTCAAACTAAAAACAAATTCCCTAGAGTGCTGTCACACTCCTTTCAATCCTCTACTTGGCACACACACTTGCATTCGGCGCGCTAAAGTGTTTCTCCAAAGCACTGGAGTGTCTGAAAAGGGTTTTTTTTCCAGGAGTAATGCCGAATCACACTCCTAACTACAGGCGTAAGCTGCAGCCTCGCTCTCATTGTTCGCGCATCCTCAGCTTGGACGGATGCCCAGAGCCAAACACACTGCATTTCATGCTGCGTGAATATAGAGCAGGCGCTGCATGAAGCCCTTTCCATTCATATTTCATACTCAGCCTTTTCAGTATAGTGATCCACAGCACTTTCGCCCCGTCAAGCAGCACAAGAGGTTTCTGATCGGATTGTTTGGAATGTTGTCACTTACTGAAGGCCTCCACCAGCTCCACCTGCATGCTGTACGGAACCAGCGGGTCGGGCAGCTCCGAAAAGAAACTCTTCATGGCTCCGGCTACTGTGTTCACAGACATGTCCTTTTCCACCAGGTCCAGGCTGGGATCTAACAGAAACAAATGAAGGAGGGTATTATTAGAGGGTTTTCCAAGTATTTCTGGAGAGTTTATTGCTTTTATTTTACTGATCATACAATACTGGGCAAAAATCTTGAGCCACCCCTCATTTCCTCATATTCCGCTCCCAAAGAAGCAGACTTTTTTGTATTTCTTAATGTTTTAAGGACTTTTAGAGCTGTCTCATTTTCAGTTCCACACAACAAAGCACGTCTAACTTAAGGCCTGAACCAGTAAAGAAACCGTGATGATTCCAGATGATCAGGCGGTGGTCAGTATACTGGTGGTGCTGAATGTTGAGTGGTTGGAACTCCTTTATCTAGGCTCCTTGTATCTTTAGGTACTTTGCAGCCTGTCACAGTAAAACATTTTATTCCAGTTTGTTTAATTTAATCTACTTAAAATGCCCAAGATAAGACTATTTTAAAATACATAAAATAGTGTGTTTGCAAAATATAACGAAATGAGCGGTAAGAGCTCAAGATTTTTGCATACTGCAGTAGTCTTTAGAAGAACGGGACAAAGGGGTAGAAAATGGATGGATGGATAGATTCTGTGTAGCATTCCTCTAAGGTTACAAGGTTGCAAAATAGACGTTGATTGTCAATGAAAAACTGGCCAGTGAAATACTAGCAGTGCTGAAGGCAACAGTATGCAAACAAGCTTCCAACAAATAATCAACATCAATAAACATGTACACAAATAACAAATGCAAATAGTAATCTTGGTCTGAACAATGCAAGGCAGTCTTTAACTGCCTTAAGGCTCAATAATACTTTAACTTGCCATAATAACTCTATAGTACGCTTGTTATGCTATATTGGATCATTTTTCAAAAGGAAACAGCTTTCAATGATCTGTAAACAGTGACTCGTGCTTTTATTTTGTGTGTGTGTGTGTGTGTGTGTGTGTGTGTGTGTGTATATATATATATATATAAAATAAAAGAGGCGAATATAGGTTTACCTTTACATTTTCTTTAAGGGTAATCCATTCAACTTAGTTTAAAATGAAGTTAAAGTGTTCTGGGAACAGATGGGGGGGCATATTTAGGTTTTACACTATAAAAATAGGCTTTTTTTTATTTTTTTTTACCAAAACATAATGTGTTTTTTCACTATTCGTGGGGGCTCTTGGAATACCACAAGGCATATCATGATCTCAAAACAATTTTTTGTCCATGTTGCCTACTTCTAGACACTATCCATGGACCAGCATTACAGGTTTTTCCCGTCCGATACACCATCATATTGAGCTGCTGTCTCTGCGTGTCACTAATTTACCCAAAGATCTGGCGAAATGTGTGTTTAATTGGAGCTGAAATGAGGTGAGTGTGCCGTGTATGAGGCACAGGGGAGACAGGGGAGAAAGGTTACGGAGGCCGGAAACAAACGAAAGTGAGCTGATTAAAACTATAAAGCAAGTGTAATCACAGGGTCTGCCTGTTCTGCAAGGATGCACTTTATACCCAGCAGACTGTGTGTGTGTGTGGGGGGGGTTTGCGGAATAGGATGAGGGAGCCTACTGGAGAGGGAAAAAGCAGAAGTTAATTAAAAAGCTCTCTTCTGATTAGGCTCTGCCGCGTCTCTCAGAGAGGATGAGAGGCGGCGAGGCCGACAATGATGGAGGCAGAGTGGGGCAGGTGATCTCAAACGACGCCTGTGTAGAAGAGGCTGAAGATAAATTGGTTTTTAGGATGCTGTTTAAAGGCTCCAAGGTCTTCCGTTGCATACCGTCACTGTCTGAACCTTTTATCTTTAAACCCCCCACCCCCACCCCCCCCACCCCCAAATAAAAACTAACTTTAACTGAAAAGTAATACAACTTTAAATGCAAGCTAATGTAATCATATATTTAAAGCAAAACTGATCCATTTCTATCACAACAATGTAAAGGTTAACTAATGTTTTCATCCCTCACATATACACAACATGATACACAGCATTGTGCATATTTGGGGCACAAAATACTGTTTTATTCTTAGTTATTTTCAGACCTTATGTTAAATATACTTTGTTATGCTTGAATGATTCATGCACTATGCAGTTTAGTAAACAATAAACATGTAGCTGTTCAGGTTCAAGGACTAGACTGTCCTTCAGGAAGCCTGGAGAACTGTTCATCAAGACTAAAAATACAAGAAAGTCTGGATCTTTGGAAGCAAAAGAAGAAATGAGGACTGGCTCGAGACTTCTGCGCAGTGCTTTATATTTTATGAACAAAATATGCTTTGCTTTGTTTCAGATTTGATGAGCTGACATATTTTAAGGCATGTTTTGTGAATTAAAATCTATTTCATTCATCATTTTGCTGTTTGTCATGTCCTGACTTCAACCAGCAAGATTTAGACTCCAACATTTACATGCAATTGTCAACAGTGTAAATTGAATTAAAATGAATAACACTAATGAAATGAGTTATTGTCTATTTTTAAATTGCTGTATGTAAATAGAATGGTGAAGTGCAAATAATAACCAAAACCCTGAAACATTTCAAAAAGACTTTTCATCCACCTGGCAAAACAGATACACTTCAATTGCAATCGGCGTCAAAACTCACACCTGCTGCGGATTCTACAGCTGTCAAAATGCGAGGCTGAGTTTCTGCGTGAGTGACTAAAACTTAAACACACAGACCACAGACTTCCACTTTCTTTTTTTATCCATTTTGTTGTGCTTGAATGATTCATACACTGGTGACTGAGTGGCTTAACAAACAAAATACATTCCTCAAAATACAAGAAAGTCTTGGAAGCAACATATGAAGAAGTGAGGGGGGGCTCAAGTACTGTAACAATCAGATCTCCTGCATGTAGGGATGTGCTGCAGCTGCCTAAGCTAGGCATGTCAACTTGCTTTCCTTCCAGTTTTACAGAGATAACCCTTTCTGTCATCCAACGCTCTGAAATTAATTCATGAAGTCTTTCTGAATCAGATGAAAATTTGAATCAGTTGTGTGTAATGCTTCCATTCACCCTCCCAACTTGGCAGCATCATGTGACACGGCAGGGGTGTCAAATCCTATACACAAAGGGCCGGTGTGGCTGCAGGTCTTCGATCCAATCTTCACCTGGTCGAAGATTGATTGGTTGAAACGAAAACCAGCAGCCACACCGGCGCCTATAATAGGAAGCACCTAACTGGTGAGGGGGGTTACAGTACCGCCCAAAAGTCTTGAGCATCTTCCAATCTCTTTATATATTGCTTTGAATTACATTGCCATTGCAAAAATGCCATCTATGTTGAAGTGACAGGAAGTGTTGTTACTGCGGACGGTGCTTTAGCAGTTACAGGCGCAGAAGATGTGGTTAAATATTTAAATGTTGAACTTCGTCACGTACCACTGTCTTATAAAGGAACGGCTAAACGCAAAGCCATTTTGATTCCAGAAGATAAAGAGAGGTTTGAAAATGTGCATTCAAATCACACAATGAGGGAGAATAAACTACATCCCAGTGTGAAATATATTTGTATGCAAATGTCTGGATGACGATGTTAAGTGGAAAATACACATTCTTGATAAAGAACACACTTTTCCACGCTTTTACTGCCAGGTACTGTTCGGGAAAATGTGTGGTCAGCACATTACATCTCAGCAAATAAATAGAAATGGCATATTAATAATAATTGAATAATTGCAAAAAACGTTTATTCCCTGAGGATGTGTGAACTTATTTTCATTTTCAGAAAATAGATAAACCATGTACTTTGCCGAGAGGTCAATAAGTGTATGGCCCTTTTAAAGACCAACGTTTGGGTGATATTCTTGCGTATGGTCTGTAGCTTCCTGAAGACTTTATTTATAATGTGGACAAATCTTGCTTCAGTCAATAAAAGCATTGTAAAGCTGATCTGCCTAATTAACCTGAATTAACCCACAGCCATCGGTTGTGCCTGTGCTGGTTATGTATGGATTATATGCATTGTGTGCATTTGTAGATGCAATGCAAAGCGTGGGTGTGTTTGTTTGTTTGTTTTGATTCTGCCCTTGGATCAGCATGCTGTGTGCACTGGCTCGGTGTCAGCATCCTGTGTGTGTGTGTGTGTGTGTGTGTGTCCGTGTGCTTCAGAGCGAGATAGAGGAAGGTCAGTTAATTACTTGTAGGTTGGTTTAGGTAATGAAGCGAGTGCTCACTCATGCTCTACTGGTTCTGTCAGGGTCCGGTCAGGTCCAGTCTGACGTGAGCTAATAGGAGGTGAGAGCTTGTGAGCAATCAATCAAACTCTCACACAGCCTGGTGGCTTTACAATTAAGAACAGAATTGCTGCACAGATGACCAATGAACAGCAGACCCTGCATTTGCACAAACCACAGATCCAGCATTGGTATTGTGTATGGCAGATGTTTAGAATGGCAAAATGTATCCACTGCCAAAACTACACAGTACTGTGCAAAAGTCTTTCTTCATTTCATCATACTTTGCTTTCAAAGATCCAGGATTTCCTGGATTTTAAATGTAGGCCCGAGCAACAGTTCTCCAGGTTTCCCTGTTGGACGTTTAAAGACCTCAATCTGTAGTGCAGTCCCTGAACCTGACCAGTTACCTGCTTTTTCTCTGTTAAGCCACACAGTGATCTACGTATGAATCAATCAAACATAGAAAAGCACATTTAACTTAAGGCCCTGAACCAGTGAAGAAACAGGTTCTGATGATTCCAGATGACCCGGGGGTGATCAGTATACTGGTGGTGCTGAATGCTGAGTGGTTGGAACGCCTTTATCTAGGCATCTTGTCCCTTTAGGCTCTTTGCAGCCTGTCACAGTAAAACATTTGTTCCCATTTCTTTCATTTAATTTACTCAATATGTCAATGATAAGACTGCTTGAAAGAAATAAATGACCAACAAGGTGAATTAAAGCAAAATATAAAGACATTTTTTTAAAGCAAAAGCCTCACCTTGGTCAAACTGCCTCTGCATGCTCTCCATCTCAGCCTTATTTCCACTCACCCTGTAGATCCCCTCTGTGCTCAGACCTGAGAGAGAGAGTTAGAGAGAGAAAGGGAGATGACATTACGTGTACAGACTAAACTATTCGTTCAACTCCTGATAAGCTCTGTAGGCTGTAAAGCTTCACTCCATTCAGCTAATCTCGAATGGCCTGCAGCTCAAAGCCAATATGAAACTACACGAAAACCACAAGCGGCCTCCAGACACAGAGTCACTCTGCCGTTTGTCCCCCAGAGTCTGGCCGGAGGAGGAGAAACATGGACGGAAAATGTGAGAGACTAGGAGAGACAAGCTCAGAAATAAAGCAGAGGCAGATCATCGAGCAACAAAAACTGAGAGAGAGAAAATGACAGACAGAAAGACAGAAAGAGAGTGAGAGAAAGAAAGAGAGAGAGAGAGAAAGAAAGAGAGAGAGAGTGATCCCTGTTTTACACCCGATGTGTCTGCGTTGCTGTGCATCTCCGACACGGCAGCCACAGCTAATCGTCACCAATAAAGTCAATGCATCAGTCAACACCAAATCCGTTGCTTTGCGTCTCCGCTATGTCTCTGTTCCGTCACATGTCCGGCAGTCCGTCAAGATGCGCATCAAGTCTATTTTTGACGGATACGGATCAAGAACGTAACACAGAGCACATGCGCTAACTCCAGACGACGAGAAGCTAATTTTGGAGGTGGAGAAACGTGAAATTTTATACGACCTCTAACACTTCAAGCTCCATAGTTTGGTAGATCTCAAGGAGACTTTTCCAACGAGCATTCATTTGTATTTTTAGCCCGAGTAGATCAGGGGGGTATTCCAGAAGGCAGGTTATGCTACATAACCGGGTAAGTTCTGCACTAACTTACCCTTGAACTTACCCGGTTATGTAGCATAACCTGCTTTCTGGAATACCCCCCCAGGGGTTATACTCCGAAAACTGTTCATCTCACCCAATACTTTTGTCCAGCGACCGTCAGAGGTGCATATCTTGAATTTAAATTAAAAGAGGTGAATACGTTTACATTTTCTTTACAGGTAATGCATTAAACTGAGTTGAAAATGAAATGAAATTGTTCTGGGAGCATATCTGGGAGCACGTTAAGGCTGTTTTTCCCCCTTTTTTTTCTTGGAACGTAACTTTTTGCAGGGGATTACTGTATATACTATTATTGGGCAATGATTACATTTTTATTTTTCAAATACTACTATATGAAGTGCAATAACATTCGGTTTGTAAAACTTTAAAGAAATTAGTTTCTTAACAGTAGTATTTCCAAATATTTGTTAAACATCAATGTAATTAAATATAAAACCAAAGCTATTTGCCACTGCAGGGCATTCACTTTTTATCTATTTTGTTAAGAGTCCAGGGCAAGGGGGGGCAGAACCATGATAGCAGTTGTAACGAGGGACCAACTCCATATGAAAGTCTATGTACCTAAAGGCAGTGTCATTAAAGTCTCTTTGTCAGTCGTCAGTCATCCTAATACTTTTGTCCATATAATAAAAACCAGCCTTGTATTACTTCAGTGAGTCGAACTTTCAAAATAACGCTAACGGCAGATAAAAATGATCAGCTTTAAGTAAACAAAGTGCTATATATAATTATATTGTTATACTATTTTAAATATTATAGGATGTTTGTGTCTCGGAGAGTCTCAGAGTCAGCATTGTGAGATCAGCTCACCCTGCCAGCTACAGCAAGCAGAAGGAGCCAAAAGCAGGTGAAAGTGCGAATGAGGCATGATTTTTTCTGAATATCAGCCTCCAACCTAGAGCCAACCTGGGTTTTGGGCCAAAATAACACTGGCTGTAATAATGCAATATATTAATAACAATTAAAAAAAAACCCTTTGCCAGTTATTGTGATAATTATCCAAACTAACACATTGCCCAGCCCTAAGCAAACCTCAGCAAGAGACAGATTCACAGTTAATCATCTCTTCCTTAAGAAAACACTCCTGCTGTCTGCAGAACAAACCTGAGTTTTAGACTGAAGCAACTAAGAACTCCATCAACAGCCGTCCTGAAACAACAAACCACAGCGGGGGGGAGAGGGAGAGGGAGTGAGAAAGAGAAAGAGTGAGAGACAGAGAGGGAGAGAGAGAAAAAACACATAAAACCTTTAGAAACACAGACATAAAGAAAAATAAAAACATAAGAGGATATGAGAAAAAAAGAAAGAGGACACCAGAAGGCATGGGAGAGAAAAACAGAGATAAATCAATAAAAGAAGGAGAAAAAGAATGAAAGAAACAGAGAGAGAAAGAAAGAACAAAAGAAAGAAATAAACTAAGGAAAGAAAGACAAAAAGAAAGGATACACAGAAAAAAAAGAAATGAAAGAAAAAAATGAGAACGAAAAAAGAAAGAATTGAGAAAGTGACTTGAGAGGGTGAGAGAGAAAGATAGAAAGAGTGAGAGAGAGAGAGCGTGAGAGAAAATGAGAGAGAGAGAGAGAGAGAGCAAAAGAGATAAAGTGAGCGATAGAGAGGAAGAGAGAGAAAGAAAGAGAGCACAAGAGAGAGCGAGAGAAAGCAAGAGCAAGGGAGAGCGAGAGAAAGCGAGAGCAAGAGAGAGTGAGACAGAGAAGGAGAGACGGAGAGGGAGAGAGCGAGGGAGGGAGAGAGAAAGAGTGAGAGACAGAGGGAGAGGAAGGGAGGGGTAGAGAGAGAGAGAGAGCATGAGAGAGAATGAGAGAGAGAAAGAATGAGAGACAGAGACGGAGAGAGAGAGAGAGAGAGAGAGAGAGAGAGAGAGGGAGAGAAAAGGGAGGGGAAGAGAAACATGGTATCCTGTATGACTCTTTAGGTCAGGGACAATACTAGGAAGTCCTCCCTCATCTCTCTCTCTTTCTCTCTCTCTCTCTGGTTTTTAAAGTGATTCTCCTTTATCCACTGCAGGATCAGTGTGGGGGGTCACTGGGAGACTGAGTGCACAGTGTAGAAGTCAGAGGTTCGCTGTGACCTTTATCACCTCAGATATGTGGCTTTCCTGACCACCACACACCCTCAGACCAGGCCACTTCCCCAGGCCTCCTTCTACACATCCTCCCTGAGCCTCGCCTGCCACTTTCTGCAGCCTCTCTCTTTATCTGCAGGACTCAAAGCATACAGCGCTGTGCAAAGGTCTTAGACCACCCCTTATTTCGTCATATTTTGCACCCGAAGATCCACTGTCTTGTATTTTAATGTAGTTTCGAGAAACAGTTGTCCAGGCTTCCTGTGTCCCTGAACCTGATCAGTTTCTGAGGAATATATTTAGTTTGTTAAGCGACACAGTGACCTACATATGAATCATTCAAGCATAACAAAGCACATCTAACTTAAAGCCTGAATCAGTGAAGAACCAGGAGCAGATGATTCCAGATGTTCAGGCAATGATCAGTGTACTGGTGGTGCTGAATACTGGGTGGTCTAGTCACCTCGTATCTTTAGGTTCTTTTTGCCAGAACTAATATTGTTTGACACAGAAAACAGCATTTCTGCACCAACAAGGGTGATGAGGGGGGTCCAGGACATTTGCAGAGTTGTTTTTTTTTTTTACCCAAAAAAAAAAAAAGATTCCTAAATAGATCCTAAAAGTTCTGTAAAATTAAAGATCCATTTAAGAAGCTTCAAAAAGTGTAAGACGCGCCTGAGGGACCATTCTGGTTCCCAGGTGGCAAATATCTGTCGTCACTGGCGCAGCTGTGGGCAGACGGTCACCATGCTGCAGAGACGGTGCCACCCACTGGCCTTAATGCCATGCCTGAGTACCAGACAGCTGGACAAAACCTGCCCACACACACTGAAACACACTCATCATGTAACTATGAAACTAGAGTCTGAGAGAGAGAGAGGGAAAGAGAGGAGAGAGTGTGAGGGAGAGAAAGAGAGGGGGGGAGCAAGGTTATTATAGTTAACGAAAACGAACGAAAAAACTAAAACTAGAATTGAAAAAGCATTTTCGTTAACTG
>JBBIGB010000001.1:9649124-9662075 GCA_037577075.1 Alestopetersius hilgendorfi | reverse complement strand
TGTGTGTGTGTGTGTGTGTGTGTGTGTGTGTGTGTAGGTGTGCAGGAGGGTGCTTTGTTGTTTAGCTTGCCTTGTCACACTCGCCTCTGGCTTCAGCACCAAAAACATCCCTGAGGCTCCAGAGGTTGGAGGTTTTTTGCCTGGTTGTCCATTTTAAATGGGCAGTCGGACAGGAGCGTCATTACACTCACCCTGCCTGCAAATCTCAAGGCAAATCAGCAGCAACCAGCAGGTCCTTATAACATTCAAGATGTGTCTGTGTTCCACACACACACACACACACACACGTCCAAGATGTGGTGAAATGTGACTCCGGGGGGAAAAAAATGCGCAAACGCTGCAATTTATTTTTAAATCAGCATCTCTATGAGTGTGCAGAGAATTCCATGCCAGTGTCTGTTAAATTCATACACAAGCACCTCATTCTGCTTTATGAGCTACTGATTAGGTAATAACCTGAAATCAAATCTTATTTAATAAAGTATAAAAAAAAAAAACACTGCTATAATCAACACTCCTTTTGCAGTGAGACCGGTTGGCTGGTAAAACACTACTAGAAGTATGTCAAAGGTAATTATTGCCATTATTTGGAAATGAGGAGAAATATTGTCAGCAGTTCTTAAAAAATAGGTCAAAGTTGTTCAGTTCATTACTTCCAACCCATGAAAGATAAAACCTGAGAAACATTTTTGCAGTGATCTCTTATTTTTCCAGGGCTGTACACACACACATACACACATACACACATACACACATACACACATACACACATACACACATACACACATACACACACACACACATACACACATACACACACACATACACATACACACATACACACATACACACATACACACATACACACATACACACATACACACATACACACATACATACACACACACACGGAGAGGTAGGTGAGACACAGTAAAGCAGTGAGGTAAAGAGGCAGGTGAGGTACAGTGATGTAGAGAGCTCAGTTTGTGTAAAAATGAACAGTTAAAAGTGTGTCACGTCATAGTTAAGAGTCTTATGGTCTATAGAAGTTCACATATCTCACAAACTTCCAGCATCAACAGTCTGATTTCAGGGCAAACCCATGATTTCGGACCACAAGAAAGCGTGTTGAAGATCGCGGAGTGTCCAAGTGAAACCATCTGACTCACAGCAGGTGGCGGGAAACCACCACATGTCACTTCATTCTGACCCACAGAAATGGGACAGCAGTTGGAGGCCACCAGCACAAACTTCACACACACAACACAGAAGCTCCCTCTGCCATGCAGTACTGGGCAAAAGTCTCAAGTCTTCACATTTTGCTTCCAGTTAAACAGGGCTCCTGAAGGACTTCCAAAGGCTCTCATTTCCACTCCAGTCCCTGAACCTGAACAGTTTCAGAGGCATGTTTTTTGTTTTATAAACACAGTGACCTTCATATGAATCATTCAAGCAGAACAAAGCACATCTAACTGAAGTCCTGAACCAGTGAAGAAACAGGTGCAGATGATTCCAGATGATCAGGCAGTGATCAGTATACTGGTGGTGCTGAATGCTGAGTGGTTGAGCACCTTTATCTAGGCTCCTTGTATCTTTAGGCATTATAATAAAACATGTGTTCCCATTTCTTTCATTTAATCTAGTCAATATGCACTAATATGTACCAAGGCAATTCATAGCAACATATAAAGAAATGAAAGAAGTGAGGAGTGCTTAAAACTCTTGCTCAGTACTGTACATATGGGTTAAAAAAACAGCACGGGAGGTGCTTGCAGTAGGGAGATTGCAGTCGTACATTAGAGGAGCTTGCCATCAATGGAGTAATTTACATTTGACCTGCACTGGCAAAAGTAGGTCAATATGTCACAATGAAGAGGGTGGGAGAGGGAGATTTTGCCCCATTTGTAGGACGAGAGTGAAAGTGGGGGGAAAAGTGGTATTTTACAGGCCTCGCTGTGTTAATCCGATAGGTTTAAAACCCCTCCTGCTGAATTCCTTTGCTTAGCTTTCGTGAGCCTCCCCCACCTCAGTCTTCATGCTTTCACAAGCTCATGACTGGCACTGCCTCCCACTGCCACCAGTTTCCCAGGCCTTCTCCCCCATTCTGGCCACACCTCACTCCCTTCTACAGCCAGTCAGCAAGGTCCTGGGTAGTCTTTCACAATACAGCGCCTGCTAATTATCATCGCATTATCAGGCTTAGCAGTACTGATATCTGAGAAGGCTGAAATATGCAAATCACAGGGCAACACTGATAGGTTTATATTGTTTCAAAGGGTATAATTATACCCCATATCCAAACACTCCATACAAAGCATTTTAATCAGTTTTTGTAATATCATAGAACCAAACATTTAAATATATCCCCTGCAGCAGTTTAGCCCCGCCCCTTTGTGCACAGAGTAACTCACCAGGTGCTGTGATTGGTCGCCCTGTGACTGGTTAGAGGCTCATTTACATATTGCAAATATGAGATCAGTATGGCAGAGACCAAAATCATGATAATTAGCAGATGAAATACTGTGCAGCCCTACTGAAGGGCAAAGCAGTTCACTAAGCCGCCAGAGCTACTAGTGAGAAATGGATGTAAAAAGGCATTAAGTGGTGCAATAAGGGGTCCAATGAAGACGTTGGTGGAGCTGTCACCACGCCCACCCCCCTTGTGGTGCCACAAGCTTTGCCGCTCTTCATCAAGAAGACGGCAGTCAAATACATTTCATGCATTCATGAAGACACTCATTCAAACCGCAGCGTCCATGAAAGACCCAGAACTTCAGGAGACCTAATCTCATTATATCCTTTATGCTCTTAAGAAACCATGAGCTGTAAAGCTATACAGTAACTTTCATCCGTTCTCACTGACCTCTGAAAGACCCCGTCTGGCACGAGCTTCAGGGAGTGCCTCAAAAGTTCTTTAATCTGACAGACAGCACCCGGAGTGAGGGAGCAGGTGAGGCACTTCCTTTTTTTATCTCTCCCCATCACTCTGCATTGAGTCTTTTTCCATTGTCCACCAGAAACTTCTACCCCCTTCATAGGGCGTCCTCTCTCACTGACATTTGCCACTGGCACCACTCCACAATACAAACGAAACGAAGCCGTACCGCAGCCATACCGGACCTGACTCGTCCCAGAGCCGTACCTGAGCTGTTACAGACACGTACCCAACCTGTACCCAATCCATACCTGACCCATACCCAAGGTGCTCAATGGCAGGGCCAAAAATGGGCCACAGCCAAGCTGACTGCTGCACCGCTTTCAGACTTGGAAAGTCGTTTACTGGTCGTGCAAAACAAAACAAAACAAACAAAAAAAAAAACAGCCTAAAAAAAACATGACAATGGAGATACAAACTAACAATTGAGAAGTCAATGAACTACTGTCAGTGGGAGTTTTCTGCGAGAAATACAAAGGTGTACCAGGACATCACTAACAAGCTGGCTGGGTTAGGTCCTCATCACGTGGCTATCAATGCCAAAAATATTAAAAACCTCAAACAAGACCATGACGCTGCCAACAGGTCAGAAACACATATACGTTAGGAAATCAAAGCCGCCGCAGTGCAGTTTAGGTACAGCAGGTTCCTGTAGACCTGTGGAAAAGTGCCTATTGATTGTCATGAGGGATCTGAGAGGATTACGCTGATGTCTGTCTGCCGGTGGGTCTGTTCAAGTGCCTCAAGAAGCATTTATCGCCAGAACCATGACAACAGACCTGACAGACAGAAGGAGGGGTGGAAGGTGAGCTGACATCTTCTAGATGTTTTCTCCTGATAAAAAGGAATTAACCTCAAAGCTTTCTACAGTCGGGTGGGTGTACCATAATCAATGACCTTGAGGGGTTTTATACGTTTTGTCCACAGGACAGGAACTCATTGTGAGGAAGGAGGGAGCAGAAAAGGAATAAACGAATTAGGCTCTGATAAACCTTTGCACTGATTGCTTTTTTGAGAAGAAAAAACATTCAGTGGAGGGGGTGGGAAGAGAGGGAGAGGGAGAGGGAGAGAGAGAGAGAAACACAGAGAGAGAGCAAGAGAGACAGAAAGAGAGACAGAAACAGACAGAAAGAGAGAGAGAGAGAGACAGAAACAGAGGTCTGAGTGCTCTTTCTGCCATTACTGTACTGTAGCAATTAAGCTTCAGAGACACCAGAGAGAAAATAATGTGAAGGTTAGAGGAAATGGGGAGAACATTAGATGCCATGAAGATGAAATGGAAGGGAGCGACCTTGAGTTTCTAACAGAAGCTTTCAAAGAAAAAAGCCAAAGTAAAGCTTCACAGAATTGAAGTCGAGTTTTAGCTTCCACCAAGCGAGTCCACTTTTCTGTTGTACTTTCTCTCCGCTCGTTTAAACGTCTGTCAAAACCCACCGGTGAACAATCCAGCCCCCTACACGGCACCAAACCCAAAACCTTACAAACACAGCAAACACATATGACTCTGGAACAGCGGCAGTGCAGTGAGCAAAAGGGTCCAATCAATTCTTCACCTTCATGGCTGTGTTAGAGCTGCATGATCTGGATAAAACACTAGTACTGCGGTTACACTGCTACATGCTGCAACTGCAATACCCTTCACTATATTAAAGGGCCCATATCACTTATCTGTTATTGACAATAAAGCCCATATATGAAAGTGAAGCTGCAAATTCTTGAAACAGTTGTACCATCACAAAACCAACACTTTTACGTCTGTTTTCTGAGTGTTAGGTCTAAGCAATAAACAGAGCTTGGACAATGGTCATAAGAACAAATTCTTATGAATTATATTTTAGTATTCAAACTAGGGATGCACCGATTGCAATTTTCTTGGCCAATTCTAATTACCAATTTTTTTGTAAGTGTGATCGGCCGATATCGTTTTTTTCCGGTACCAATTTTTCCCCCCAGCTCACAGAAAATTAGAGCTGCTGGGTTTCAACTTTTTTAATGTAATGTGATAGTTACTTTCCCCGTTTACTTTTATAATAGTGACATATGATAGTGGCAACCCTACAGCAAATACAAACAAAAATCTAATTTTCTTTAATATAAAGCTTTTTTTTCATAACAAAATTTCTTTACAAATTTAAATAAATAAAATGTAATACATAAACAAATAAATAAACCCCCCCAAAAAAGATCGGCTTGAAATCGGCAATACGTGTGAATGATCAGCTGATCACCGATCAGGCCAAAAATCTGCCGTTTCCGATCACTGGCCGATCAATCGGTGCATCCCTAATTCAAACCCACACAAATGTGTTGGGAAAAAATGAAATAGAGGGAAATGTACGGTACAGACCTTTTAAAAACACCTTGGCCAATCGGTTTCCCTAATGGTTAAAGACAAAAACAATTAGATTTTGTTGGATTCCATGAATTTAGAACACCCAGTAACCTAGAGTTGTGATTGGTCACCCTGTTAGAAAAAGGCTTTTTGTAGATTTTTCTATATTTGGACTGTATGGATGGGGGGGTTGAGCATTTGAAACAATATTTACAAACTGCAACCATTTTGAATTCCAGAAAAAAGTGATGATATGGGCCCTTCAATATCTTGAACGGTATCACAATCACAGCATTTAGCAGTAAAATCCTAATATTGAAATGATCGTATCGTACAACCATAGTTTCTTCTCTACTATAGTATTCCTGCGTAATACATTTTAGAATCATTACACAGGTCAACAGGTCAAAATCATCAGATAAGTTTATGTGGGTTTTGTAGTGTTTTACATGCTGATTTCAGATTTGTGTTTAGTTTTCCCCACACATACGGTTCTATATTGCATGATAGTTGCATAATGATCATATAATAATCATATGCTGAGTGTTTGTGAAGAAACAGTGGGAGCTGACTGACACTGATCACTATATCTATGCCACAGTGTGGCCTGTCTGACTTCGCACTGAAAATATTGACAGTTCTTGATCGGTGCTGCGGTTTAATAAAAACCACATGCAAGTCTATTGCAGATCTAATATTACTCATCATTCAAAAAGTTGATGTGACTGAAAAAAACTGAACACAGATCTGAAATCAGCATAAAAAATGGTTTAGAAAAGTGTGTTGTGGTTTCTGATTTAAAAAAAAATGTTTTTGTTGACCTGTGCAGCCTGTCCATTTAAAGGAGGCATGGGAGCATCTGTCCAGTTCCCAGGAGCTGCTGGAGGGAGTCGCCCCTCAACCTCATTCAGGGCAGTGAATCTGCTCAGCTTTGCCCCCTCATCATTCAGTTGATGTCGGATTAAGGGTTTGCACTCCTGATGCTGGAACTGAAACCGCAGAATAAAGACCCTGAATGTCCTTTCCTCTTTGGAAGAGGAGGCCATTAGATCATGTGGGGTTACTCTGGTGGATCTATTTATTGTAGATGCTTTCTGCTGGGAGTTGTACCACCAAGGTGGGAGAAAATATACTATGATATTTAAAGGCATTTTTATGATAAAGGACATCCATCATGATGTTAAACTTGTTTTTTGTTTAATAAAACATTGCACTACTGGTGTATTCAGACATCTTTATGGTATACAAGGTTTCAGAAATGATACACATACCTATCATTATCATCATCATAATACTGACTTGTTTCCAAGTAATACTAATAATATTGTTCTTTATTTCTAGGTGCCTTTCAAGGTACTGAAGAACTACAAGGTACTGAAAAATCCACAGTAATAAGAAGAATAGCTGTGTGCAGTAGATTTACAAGATACAAAATGCAGCATAATGTGTTCAAATATTATAAATGGTATAACCTAAGGCTAGAGTCAGAATAAGCGATGTGTTGTCAGATGGGATTTGAAGTTTGGGAAGAGAGTTCCAAAAGCAAGGGCCAACACAGCTGAAGGTTCTGAACATGGAGCGGAGATTTAACTGGGAGCCAGGGAAGCTGTTGGAGGACAAGACTAATGTGTTCCACTGAAAAGGTTCTGGGCAGCTGCATTCTGAACCAGCTGAGGTTTATGGGTAAGCTTGTGCAGAAAACCAGGGAGGATAGAGTTACAGTGATCAATAGGAAAGCAATTACGAGAATAGTAGCACTATGAGTAGCAGGAGAACAACATAAGTGACCAATATTGTATAGATACACATCTGTGATATAAAGATGTGTGCTTTAAAATGTAAAGTACTCTCATTTACTGCCCAGTCTCTGAACCTGACCAGTTTAAGTATAACATCCACATCTACCATCTGAACCAGTGAAGAAACAGGTGCAGATGATCAGGCGGTGATCAGTATACTGGTGGTGCTGAATGCTGAGTGGTTGGAATTCCTTTATCTAGGCTCCTTGTATCTTTAGGCACTTTGCAGTCTGCAAGATAGTTTGGCATAAAAAGTATTTTTGGACCAACAAGGTGATTCAAAGCAAAAGATGTAACCGAGGCAGATTCAGGCTGATTATGAGAAGCACTCTGTAAAAACTCCTGCCAGAAAGGGGGCGTTCAGTCCTCCTCCCTCCTTTCTCCCTGACTCTACAGCATATGCATCATGCAGTTCCTGAGGGAGACGGCAGGCAGTACAAGAGGCTCTCGGATTTCACGCCGGCGAATCCTCTCATTAATCACACAGCTACACTGCAAACCTGTGCGTGGGCCTGCGTTCGCCTTTGCCATCAGGGTGGTTTCGAGCAGTCCATCATTCATAAAACTACGCAAGCAGAGTAGGAAACAATCCCTTTTTCCTTTATAGGGTGCGATTTTTGTCTTCAATGACAAAGATTCCGGGTCATTTCGATTAGAAATAAATACAAAAGGAAACAATTAATACTAATTAGCAATTTAACCAAGCAGCTCAACAACCTGCAAATGATAGAATGAATGATCTTTCTATGTTCAGGGAATCAATGACAAATTGGTAAATAAACCAGGATTCAGATATCGTGGTTTTATGTTATGAGCTCTCAAAGATTCCTGCAGTTGTTCTTTGCCTAGAATGATTAGATCTTTACTGCAAAAAAATACTGTTTCATTATTGTTTCATTACAGCTGCTCAAAGTTCTAAACTCTTGACAGCTCTTCTTACTATTATATCTTTTTGTAAATATTCAGGTACACTGTCAGAAATATACTATTATATTTACACTGTTTACAGTTGTGTATATTTGTTATTTGTTACATTTATGCCATTTCGCAGATGCTTTTATCCAAAGCGACTTTCATTCCCTAACTACAGGGGGCAGTCTCCCTGGAGCAACTTAGGGTTAAGGGTCTTGCTCATGGACCCAGTGGTGGCATGCTACAGGTAGGATTCGAACCCATGAGCTCTTGGTCCAGAGGCAAGTATCCTCCACCCCCCATCCACCCTCCACCACCGTTCATCCTATTGCCTGGTGCCAGGAGGGATTCAGGATTACATTTCACTGCATGTTGCATGAACAGAACTGTAAATAAGACAAATAAACACCTTGAATCTTCAATCTTAACCACCATGTGTTATGATGGGAAAGTTCAACGAGCTCAGAGCAGATCTGAGAAAGAGTTCTGAAGACTTACTCAAGTCAGGAACATCACTTGGATCAATTTCGAAGCAACTTCAGGTTCCGAGTCCTGAACAGACAATATATCAGGCAGCTTCATTATGACTGTGTGTAAACGTTTGCCCACGACTGTACGGACGAGTGTGTTAATGTTTCAGGACATCAAAGTGAGGGAATTATGCAAATGTCCGTTTTCTACATTTCAAGTAACTGGCATTCGTTTCCATTGATTTATTCCATTCAGAAGTGAAGCTACTCTGTGTGTGGGCACAAGCTTTTACCCCCTTATTTGTGTTTTAAAGGGGTTTTAATTAGGGATGCACCGATTGATCGGCCAGTGATTGGAAATGGCCGATTTTTGGCCTGATCGGCCGATCACTCGATCGCATATATTGCCGATTTCAAGCCAATCCTTTTTTGGGGGGTTTATTTATTTGTTTATGTATTACATTTTAGTTATTTAAATTTCTAAAGAATTTTTGTTATGAAAAAAATCTTTATATTTAAGAAAATTAGATTTATGTTTGTATTTGCTGTAGGGTTGCCACTATCATATGTCACTATTATAAAAGTAACCAGTTAACAGGGAAAGTAACTGCCACGTTACATTAAAAAAGTTGAAACCCAGCAGCTCTAATTTTCTGTTATCTGAGGGAAAAAATCGATATCGGAAAAATCGATATCGGACGATTACACTTACCAAAAAATTGGTAATCAGAATCGGCCAAGAAAATTGCAATCGGTGCACCCCTAGATTTAATGATAAATATTGGGGCATGTTTTGGCTTTTTGTCTCTGGTAATTTCAAAGTGTACCCAAGCCATGCTGCATCTCCTCAGAAGTAAAGTAAACGAGTGCAGGATGGTGTGTAGGGAAGGGGGGGTGGATGTCTCACCCCTGTACCAATGTTGTGACTTATCTGATTGAACGGTTGTTGCCATCGGCGCTTGCATGGGGAGAAATGACTGCTCTGATCTAAATGGTCCTGCCCATGCACAAACAAACAAAGAGCCGCTAGGAGGAAAACACAAACACTCCCCCACATATAGCAGCGGCGTCGGGCTGCATTGTGTTGGGGACGCGGCATAAAACACACGGCACAAAAGAGCCGAACCCGACTGCAGCGACAACGCTACCATTCATCAGGCCTGACAGCACCACCCATCTCACACACACATGGACAGATAATGTATTTGAGTGTGTGTGCACGCGCGTGTGAGGAAGTGAATGCTGAATATTTATTCATTTGCATGCAACTGCATGAACTGAGTGAATCTGGTCTGGAAGATAAGGGCTTCTTTCTTTCAGCAATGTATGTGTGAGTGACAGAAAACGAGAGAAAGGACGACAGAGGCAGGTCTACCGCAGAGGGCCACAGAATGTAAAGACAAAAAGATGAGCGGGAGAAAAAAAAACCCTCTACTGCGGTTGCCGCAAGTTAAAACAATAGCACCAAATGAGTGTCATGGTGAGAAGTGGTCAACTGTACCAGCAATTAAAATATCCGTTTTAGCAACAAAAAAAATCTCACATAACTACTCCCTTAGATTATATGTGGAAATGAATGCATAAAAGAACACTGAACAGTTAAAATACTGACAGTTTTACCCCCAGGCTGCCTCCCGGGATCCTTCACACTGCCTCAATCCCCCCATAACCTGCTATACGGGACTTACGAACAGCCACTGGTCTGCTGTGCATAAGTCACACACAGACTGGACGTCACACACTGCACGTTGTCATGGCTGCAGTGACACGAATTCTTATCGTTTCTGTACATTTTCACTATTTATAGAAATAGAATTTATTACTAACTATACACTCATATAAACTGTGAACTGATGCTGCTCCTCAGGATCATGCTCACACGTTTACATCTAATTAGCTGCACTTTCAGCTGTATTGCACATTTAATATATTGCACAAAGCTGCCTGCGTACTCAGGACATGTTCGTCATCATTTAACATTTCTTAGGTTTATGGTGGTTAAATTTTACTGGCATACTGCCAACTTATTTTTGGTATTAGACTTATTTTTTGGTCTTGTAATGCCCTGTATTTCTACATAGCACTGCCCTCCATGTCTGTTTTGTATTGTCCTGTCTGTCCTGCACCTCTGTCCTGCTTGTCCATCCTGCACCGTCCTGCATGTCTTACAGACACGCAGTGCAAAAAACAAAGCAGGATTGTGCTATGATTGTATGTTTACACTGTGGACCCTGAGCTTCACATTTCATCTCTCTGTACTTGCATAGAGATGGCAAAGTTCACTTTGATTTAAAACGAGGAGCAGCAGCCCCTGTTTACTTTGAATAGTCCGCTTTTACAGATAACAGTATCAGAAAGTCTGTTTGCGCAAGACCCAGCAAGTCATTTTGAGATTTCTAAACTTGAATCTTCTGTCTAACATACCATGGGTAAGACAGCTTGACAGGTATGAGATAGTAATTCAAAGCATAATATAAAGAAATGAGGGCTCAAGACCTTTGCACAATGCTGTACAAATGCACAATGCACAAATGCACATCGTTCGCCAGGCTCTTTAGTCCTAACTCATTACCACAGGGCCCATGATCATCAGCCATAATCACAGAACACCATGAGCAGCGATGCCAGTCTGGCCCGGCACTAATGCCCTCGCTGTGAACGTCAAGAGACAAAACGTCGATTCATCCCGGCACCCTTGGTCTGTTTTGAAGAACAGAACCCAATTTTAATTTTGGCTCAGCGCTGACGTTCTGGACAGCGGATGGACAGCAGAGAGGAGGAGGAGGAGGAGGAGAGGGAGGGGAGGGGGCGGCAGTACAGAGGGACTGGAATTATGTCTTGGCAGAGTCTAGTGGACGGCTTACAGGACACTAACAACACAGGCTCTGTAAACAGCTCTTAGAGGAGACAGAGAGATCTGAAGCCGACTTTCAGCAAATGTTAGTGGGTGAACAGTAATCCTGAGAATGATAGGAGGGATTGAGGGTGGCAGGAAAGGTAGAAGAGAGGGCTGCACAATATCGACAAAATATCAGTATTGCGATTTTTCTGCTGCGTATTGAGATTACGAGATTAAAGAATCACTTTTCTGGATTTTTTATAAAATATATATTGTTTCAAAATGTAAATTTACTCACCAATGTTACAGTTCATAATGCTGCAAAACAGGCCATTTTCATAGCTTTTGTGATGTCACACATTTACTTAAACCTGCTTAATGAACCGGAGTGTTTCAGCCACACGATGCCTTTCCAATGAGTGGAACCAATCAGAGAAGCGACAATTTTTATACATCGGTCTTAAAGGTACCGGACCAAAATTGAAGCCTGTTTAATTCTGAGGGGTGAACAAAGGTTGCAAATGGGTATGAAAGAATAAATTATAAGTAATTTTAAAAATTATACATTTGGTACAGATTTAGAAAAAAAATGGCCAAATGAATATCACAATAACAATTAACAGATGATATATTGAGCAGCCACTGTAGAAGACCGATCATATTTCAGGATCTAGAGTCTTTGATCTGGCATTTGTTCCTCAGAGCCTTCAGCCAAATGGAGTGAAGCTCTTGCTCTAGTAGTGTTAGTTGTTGGGGGAGGGGCAGGGTATGGGCTACAAAAGCTAACTTTACATGACATGCTATTACTAGCCTACATGTCTCTCCTGGGGCTACTGTTGCAGTAGGACTACAAGTTGTGCTGTTTTGATTAGGGGGCCTAGACTGCACAATATGGCACGAATTAGGGCTGCAGAATAAACTGTTAATCATTATCACCACACTGATATGCAAATGAGCCTCTAACCAATCAGACCTGAACTGCTGTAGGCACTGGGCACTGTATGAATGGGGTGGATGTACCATTTGAAACAATATTTACAGACTTTAAGCCTTTTTATAATAAAGACATAAGAATCTTCATACACAGCAGTAAAACTGCATTACCAATAATTTGTACAGATTGACTGTTGAAGTTTGTAGCACCGCTAGCTAGAAACATGTAGTCTCGAACACAGCTGTGCAGCTTACCATGTGTAAAAGGTTATTAGAGACCTGCATATATATATATATATATACACACACACACATACACACACACACAAACACACACCATTTTTTCCCCCTATTTTCACATAATCAACACATGTGGAATGTGCATAACAGTGTATGTGGTGACAAATAAAACACACTGGATTGGCATTAGCACCAATACAGGCTTTTATAACACAAGGCTGTGTATCTATCACACATGACCTATCCACATGTGATGTGTGGAGAAATCTGAGCATCTGTACACATTTCTAAGGCTGGGGAAATTCTACTCCTGACCTAAGGCCTGTTTCAAACTCTGGACTATGCTGTACCTTTGGTGGAGGACTGGGTTTTTTTGTGTTGCACAAAGTGTCCTCTGAATGTTTAGCTCAAGGTCTCACTCTCACACACACACACACACACACACACACACACACACACACACACACACACACACACACACACACACACAC
>JBBIGB010000001.1:9604274-9615563 GCA_037577075.1 Alestopetersius hilgendorfi | reverse complement strand
CTATTTTAATAGTGTAAACCCTAAATATGGCCCCAGATGTGCTCCCAGAACACTTTAATTTAATTTTAAATGGTTTATTACATTACCCGTAACGAAAATGTAGAGAAAATATAAAGATAAACGAGGTTTAAATACGGAAAAGTCACAAAGGTGAGAGAAAGAGACAGAGAGAGTGTAAGAGAGATGCACACGCTCTGGAAAAGTCACAAACGAGAGAGAGACAGAGAGCGCGCAAGAGAGAGATACAGGGGGACGCACGCTCCGGAAAATCACGACCTAGAGAGAGAGAGAGAGAGAGACAGCTATAAAGAGAAAGAACGCGCGAGAGAGGGAGCCCTAGGCCATACATGGGGAGCCAGAAGAACTAAATTGAGTTTAAAAAAAAAAAAAAACATTAGCATGAAAAAAGCAACAACAAAAAAAAAAGTGGAGAATATTTGAAGGTTCCGCGTAAAACAACCAGTTTCGTTTTCAGAAAACAAACGTGTGACTGGATCCACGAGTCCAGATCCGTGTAAAACTGGGGGTTTACTGTATATCAAATATCATACATTTCATATACAAATATCAAACACTTGTCTGGTGATCCACAATCTGATTATGATTCATATCATATCAGGAAGGATAAAATATTTTCTGGCTAATAACGGTCCTCAAATGGTGAAGACCGTACATTTATTTAGTGTATTTTTGGTAAATATTAAGTCAGTAATATGCAAATGCAGTATGTGCCCAAACGTTTGCTTAGTACTGTGTGATATCCTTTACCTAAATGACTTGAAAAGATGCATGGGGGGGATGGGGAGGAGATATTTGCCGTGTAGTACCATGGCAACAGGTATTTGATACATAATTACAGCAATCAGACAATTAAGAGCTCCCGCATCACTTTAGCGTGAGGGAGGTTTTCTTGGGGAAGCGTAAGCATTGAAGATCTGCCTCTGATAATTGTCTCCAGCTTCCGCGTCGTTAATTGCCTGATGTATTTTTAAATCCGCCCACTGAATGAACCTTAACAAAGTTGCGCCCACGCTGCAGGCAGCAACACCGGCACTCTGTTAACTTCTTTAAAGGACGGAGAAATCAGCGCAGGAAATTAGCTCATTTGCACATAATTACCCTCATCGCGTTTAATGACATGAACTTAAATGGGGCTTCATATGTTACATCTGACACATAATGTGTGTCGTTATTCCTGATCTTAGGGTTTGTGTTAGAACTGCACAGGTTAGACAAAATATTAAAACTGTGATTTTACAAAAAACACACGTCCTCACTTTCCTGGAATGAGAAAGGCTTAATGGATGTAAATATGCCTCAGAAACTTTAGCTGCAGCCTGTTTTTTAATCGGTCACAAAACCCACATTTTTCCATAAGCCTCCTTATTCAGCCTATAGCAGTTTAGCCCCGCCCATTCATGCTTTAGCCCCACCCATTCAAGTTCTAAGGAGTGTTTCAGCCTCCTTCTGTCTTTTGAATGAGCTCCAATACAGGGTAAGCAATCAGGAAAAAAAAGATCATTTACATATATCAGCCTTAAAGGCACAGAGACAAAAGCAGCCTGTTTAATTCAGTGGTTGGAAAATGGTCTTGTAAGAATCAATTCTGAAATCTTTTTGGTGCACAAACCCATGAAATGGAAGGAAAATGTAGAATGAGCTATTTAAAAACGTCTCTGCTGGTCAGTGTCTTTAATGGTTGAAGTTTGGCAAAAATTTGCTGGATTACATGAAGACCTCATCAGAAGATGCAGTAATTTAGCTGGAGCTGTGATTGGTCAGCCTGTCAGAGACACTGATTTGTTAGAGGCTCATTTGCATATCGCAGGCTTCTGTGATATCAATAATGTAGAGACAGATGGCATTAACAGATTAATGATTAACAGATTGTTCAAATAGTTTGTGTTGAAGTTTCTCTGAAAGGAAGACAGTGATTAGTGATAGTCCTGTATATCTCCGGGCCCATTTTAAATGATTTGTACGGGATTATTTTAGTGTATTATTGAATTCTTCCCTTCTGTGACTGTATGAATTCGTGTGTCTCAGGTGTACACGGTGGTGGATGAGATGTTCTTGGCAGGAGAGATACGAGAGACCAGCCAGACGAAGGTCCTCAAACAGCTCCTGATGCTTCAGTCTCTAGAATAGAGATGTTACGGCCTCCTCTCCCCGCTGAAAGCCAGTCTTATTGTTTGTGTGTGGATGTTGTTGATGACATATGTTACCTAACATTTCAGCATTTCCTCAGAGCTGTGTAAGGTTTTAGGTTTCCAGATGTTTAATGTTTATAATGGAAGGAAAATGTAGAGGGAAGTCCTGGTGTCTAACAGACACCTTCTAGATTCAAAACAATTTACAGAGATGCTGTAATGCTGGTCATGCTAGACTTCCTACAAATTCAGCAAAAGCGCATAAACATGTTAAATATATTAAAGTATATCCTTCCATGCTTTTGAAGTCATGTGGACAGCTCCCAAAACAATAATGGCCAATTTGTTCCCATTTTCTTTAGTGGTGCGTTCATTTACTTTCAAGCTGGACGTGTGTGTTTCTGGGGCCTCTGTCTTTTGATATTGTCCAATGTATGTTTTGAATACTTCAGAAATTATATAACAGTAAGGTGGCACTGACCGCTTATCCGTACCCTTTCACCGACACTAAAAGAGGAACCTGATGGACGAAAAACACCTCAGCACTGGAAATATGACGCCCATCAATGAGATTTACACTACTCTTTCTGTAGAAATGAAACTGGAGCTAAAGGCCACATGTGTAATTATCCCAATACAGCTCACTGGAAATCTTATAGTAGGTTCTGATTCATTTAGCTGAGTTACGGACAACAGACCAGGATCATTCCTTTTTTTTTTTTAACTGTGAATTGTTTAATTGTGTATAGATACTATATAGATAGTATACAGTACTGTGCAAAAGTCCCTCATTTCTTCATATTGTGCTTCCAAAGAGTGAGCCAAACTTTCTTGCATTATTAATGTAGTCTTGAGGAACCGTTCTCCAGGCCTTTCAAAGACACTTGTTTTCAGTCCAGTCCCTGAACCTGACCGCCTTTTTTTGCACAGTACTATATATAAATATATATATATATATATATTTTTTTTAATGTTTGAGGGTTAAACTCATTCCACCAGGCTTGCAGTTCTGGCTTTGCTTCTACCACCACATGCACATTCAGAGGCAAAATTAAGCTGTTGATTCCAACATTAATGCTTTAGTTACATGCACATTTAATGGGCCTTGAAAACGTCGAGTAATTTCGATGAACAAAGGCAGGCGACGATGCAGAGCATGTTTTGCCAGCAGGACTGAACAGATCTGAAGGCACTTAAAGGAGGAACACATGACAAAAGACCGTGTTTACTTTCATCTCCAACTTTTGTGCCACTTCTCTCCATTCTAGTGGCTCCATAGCAACCACTTTGCTCAGCCTTGAATCAGTTTGGACTGGTTTTCTGGGTGTTGATTAAGCTTAGTTCTGTAAACACTTCTTAATCACTGAGAAATGGACTGGGTTTTATCTTTGAAAATGAGTTTCATAAAGTATTGATAGACTCTTCGTTTGTTTTTCAAACCATTATTTTGTATCGTTCCCTTTATCTGAAGTATCTTATGCACTTGTGAGTCCCTGTGAGATTGCAGACGGAAGGTGACATTTCCACTCACTGTATGCGTATCAATATGTAAACCCATGAAATTTAAAGTGAAATAAAAAATATGGAAATTAAGGGCTGATGATTTCTTTGTTTTTGGCTCCAGGGCATCTACTGAACTAATTTCAGTTCAGCTGTCAGTGATGGATGGTTTGCTCTGAGAAGTTTCCCCAATGTAGACGTCAGGCCGAATTACTGCTGTTGCAGCACCATCTAGTGGTGAAAGTGGAACAGTTCTACCGGCTAATTTTAAGGCTACCATGTCGAAACACAAGCAGCATTTAGAAATTCGGTATTATCTTATTTAGGAGTTCCCCAAAGCCCTTTAACTGTCAAACATAAACGTTTAAACTTTAAAGAATGTTTAAAACGCAGATACGATACAATGGGGACCAATAACCGCTAAACAACATGCTAACTGGTCCCCAGTGAGATCATGTCTGTTGGGTCAGATTCTTCGACAGGAAATGTAGTCCAAGAGATAATTGAAAGGAAAACAAGGAGTCACCACTCAGAATGCTGAGTGAACCTGCTCTCAGCAAAATCCCCTAACTGGAAACCGACCCCTGGTGCCGTTATTGTGTGGATGATTTAACCACAACACAGTTCCACGAAACGGGAACAGATCCGTTCCTGCAACGATGATGTTCCATCTACATGAATGTACAGTAAACAGACACTCCAGGCTCTTGAATACACACATTACTGTGCAAATGTCTTGAGTCAACTCTCATTTTCTCTGTAAAAATACTATTTAATGTCTGTCCAATGCAAGTACATTAAATGAAAGAAAGAGGAACAAAGTATTTAAAGATTCAAGGTTCCTAGATAAAGTTCCACTCACTGGAATCAAACACACTTAAATCATCTACACCTGTTTAATATAGATTATATTAAACAGGTGTATGTTATATACACCTGTTTAATATTATTAAAAATTATTATAAAATTAATACGTTTTTATCCTTGAATGATTTATACGTAGGTCACTGTGTGGCTTAAACAAAAATTATTCTTCTGAAGCTGATCAGGTTCAGGGACTGGACTGAAAACGAGTCATTAAAAGCCCTTCAGGAAGACAAAAAATATATATATAGCAAATACAGTCTATTCAGAAGCATAAAATGAGGGACGGCTCAAGTCGTTTGCACAGTAGTGTACATTTCTTGAGAAATATTTTCTAATGAGTTTGTATTGTGGGACAGACAAAAAAAAGCTGCACTCATTTAACATAAAAAACAAGCAAACTTTACTTAGAATTCTGAGTTCTTAAAATTAACAAGCACCCTCCCCCCAAAACAATCCAATAGACAGTCCAATCTTATTTACAGCATAGATGATTCAGATATACAGTATTTATGGATGAACAAAGTCACACTGGTTACTAAGCAACAACTGAGTTTCTGCAGTATTTTGGGCGATTCTTCAAAATCAGAGGACCAGTACACAACGCCACCAAAAACCAAAGTAACTCATTTTAGCCGTAGTCATCAGTTTCTTTTAAGGTACCTCAAGGTCAAGCAGTAGTAAGATCCCAATGCTAATTTAGTTACACCATCACTTGTTAGCCAACTGTGTTATGTACTGATTCGAGTCTATAGTTACAGTTAGTTGTCTTGTCATTATTTCTGAAGTAGTTTCTTCCAATATAAACAATCAAGAACCCAGTCATAGTTATACAGTGCTTCAGAATAGGCCACACAAACGCCTTGATTAAATGCAACCCTTTAAAATGATTAAGATTTGGGTTCACGCAGAACTGAGGCCACATATTTTGCTTTCAGCCTGTTGCTTTAAATGACAACACATGAAATCACCTTGTCTGGTGCGAACAGTACATATGCACAGCTGTATACAAATGTTCAATAACCCCCAGGCAAAAGGGCAAGCTTTCGTTTGTTTTCTAGCTGAAAGTACTCAGTACATTCTGAGTCCATTTTAGTGCAAAATGTGTTTATTTGCTAATTTAACATACCGAGAAATTCTTTGCAAAGGTTACATTTTATGTCTCCCACCCCCCCTCAGATATGTTAAATGCAGCAAATAAACAGCAATTGTGCATTTAACTGTGCAGAAATGTCTTCTCCATAGAGGATGATTCCTTATTTCTACATTTGACTAGGGGTGCCAGAACCTCTGTATTCGACTGTGTATACACACAACATACAGCACAAATAGTTATTCTTCACTGAAATGGTGTGGGACAAAGCTCAGTTGTTCTTTAGTAAGGAATGATCCCTCCTTGAATATTTCCCATTACAGCATATATTTACTATAAATTTTACAATTCTATAGGTACAGTATATAAACAGTCAAAAAAAAGTGCACTTGCAGAGGGGAAAAAAACCCAAAAGAAAACAGAAGAACCACCACACATCACAGAGACAATATTTTTAAGACACAGGGGCTGGAATGGGTCTGACTGAGGCGGGTAATGAGGGTCTGAGTGGGCTAGAGGAGGGTAGGGCACCTATAACAGCCATAAACAGATAAACCTGAATGGCTGTTCACTCACTATCCTTGTGTCATGTTTTAATCATATTCTGATCAATTTATGGAGATTTCCAGTCACTGCTGCTGTGCGATGGTTCTCGGCTTGACACACAGTGAAGAAAAAAAAAAAAATTTCAACTCCCTAAATGTTTTGGGATACATGACATACTTTAAATATGCACTCAGTACTCAGTACTCTATAAATAGTGATCCTGGGTTTTCCATGCATTCTCAAGGAACTGCACAAAAGCACTTTGCTACTGCAATCCACCACATTTAATTGATCTAACCACTAATATGTTCTTTTGTAGCAGCTATTCGCTACAATGCATTTGTGGGTGAGGCATGGCGAGGGCAGTTCTGGGCACTTCCCCGCAAAGACCTGATGCAGCGTATCCGGCTCATTATTAGACTGGATCAGGACACGTTACAGCTCAGAGACAGCAAACTCTGCTCTCTCACACACTAAAGATAAAACAAGGAAATAAAATCGGTCCATTCTGCATCCAGGAGGCCAGTCTGCTTTGTTGCATATCCGTTAAAGTTACACGGCTGGCTTCTTCAGAACTCATTAATGGAACCCAGTCCTCTGGAGAAAGGGCAGAGGACGATGGCTTGTGTAAGTCAGTGTTAAAGATGGCCGTTTCAGCCCAACCCGTGCCAGGGATGCAGGTAACATTTGATATGCACCAGATAAGGCTGACTGTGTCACTAAAGGTGCTTTGACAGCCGGTTTTAAAGATCTACCAACTCGGCTTTGTGCTTTAAGAATCCTTCACAGGAAACGTTTCCCTTGAGCTGTTCAGCCAACACAATGACCTCCAGGGGACTAAAAGGGAACTTCCAGAAATTCACACAAACTGTATCCTATGGGCATCATTTTCTCAAAGCCAGGGAAGCATCTGAATATTCCCATAAACCTTCTTCAGAGCTCTGATCAACTACTAGACTGGCTTAGTATTATATTAAGCAAGGGAATCTTACCACTTACCAGAGGATTTGCAGTCACTGACTAATAGATGTTAGGTTTTTGTTAAGACATGAAACAATGTTATCATCCTTCAGATTTTTCCCAGTGCACAGCGATTGGGTTGATGGATGTTTACACTACACAAATAATGTGAGTGTGATTGTGTATATACATATGGGAAAAAAGATAATCACAGGATAAGGTTAAATCTGCAAGATCCCTACAAAGCACCTTCCCCCAGACCGCCAAGGCTGCAGTCTCACTAGTCAGTCAGCTACACTGGCCACGTCTCCCAGCCTCACACACTCGGTCGGTGGGCAGAGGTTGCAGATGGACTTCACAAGAAACGATCCAGATGTGTCTGGGTGTGGAGGGTCACGATGTCACAGAGGCGAGGGCGTTAACCTGCAAACCCAGAGACATTCGGATCTGAGGGAGAGAGAAGAGGAGTGAGTGCATTCAAATGAGTGAGAACTTTTCAGAGTAACCCTTCTGACTGTAAATTAATCACACACTGAATTTCATGCTAACCATTCTAGAACAAGCAGATCCATTCAATTAAAAAAAAGACCCAGCACCAAATCAAACTGCTGTACACTGTGCACTTCATTATTACTCATCTGTTTTTTCTGTAAAATAATACAGTAGTAAACGCCATGTAAATACCATTTTATAATAGGGCTGCACAATATAGTATCTGTTAATATCAGTCTCTGCAACATTGACATTACAGTAGCCTACAAAATGTAAAAAAGCTTTTGAGCAATAGCAGCGTTTCTGACAGGGTGAACAGTCACAGCTCCAGGTGAGTTACTGAGTGTTCTGATGAATCGAGTTCTTCATGTAATCCAACAAAAGTCAAATTATTTTGGCCAGTCTTTAACCCTTAAAGTCACTGATTAGCCAAGGTGTTATTAAAGGGCCCATATTCCACATTTGCCTTCTATATAATTTTTTCAGTACATTTGGGTCAGATACAGGCTGAATCAGATAAGAGAAGATAAACCTTTATTAGTCCCATAAGTAGGGAATTTGTTAGGGCAGAAAGTGGAAAGAACAAAGACATAAGGAAATTAATGTAAATGTGCTGGTTTTGTGAACTCACAAATATTAAGATTCAAAAACAGGCTGTTTTGAACGAATGGAAGAATTAATGTTTTCGTATTTTAGGCCTTTTTAATTACAGATGCCATGATGACATGAGGCCTGTGAATTTCAGGGGCTTACTTCTGTTAAGCCCTACTTTAAAATAAACATTCACCCTAAACATTTTGCTCTCAATGTGCATGATGCATTATTAAGCACTGAGTTTAAATACTGCACTCTGTATTAATGGTGGCAGTTGCATTTCTCTGTGAATCAGCAAAGTGAACTGGTATACTATGGGAGCACTCAGTTTAAATAATGGGTTAAGGAATCATCAGTGAAACTCAGTGTCTGAGGGTGGTGGACTCACCTTAAGCGGGGGAGGTAATGTGTAGGGAACTGAGGAGTAGGGAGGGAAAGGGGCCGACCCCTAGCAGCTACACTGCTGTTTGGTCTGTGCAGTAGAACCCCGTGGCTGCCTCAACTGCCTCAGAGACGCATCGCCATACTGGATACCGGAGCCCATTCGTTCAGGATCCAGCTCACCTATGTGCGCACACAAAAGTTTCATAAACAGACAAGCCCTGTGGCCCAAGTCTCACAGCTGCTTATATAACAAAGATCAAACAAAAATCATTTATAAAGAACACAAACATCCTCACAATAAAAACTCTACTAAAATATTACATATTCCCAATTCAATCTGACCAAAAAAAAGCACTGGAACCATTTATAACCATTCTAGAAAGATCTCCATTTGGAAAGGGTTTTCCTCTTACCAGACTCTATCTTGTTAAGAATTGTGCGGGCACATTTAAGGAAGGCCTCCTCCACATTCTCCCCAGTTAAAGCACTCGTCTCCAAAAACATCAACTCTATGGAAGGGAAAAAATGGCAGAAAATTACATGACAGACAGTACTGTCAGTACAGTATTTATATTGCGGGAAAAGTATAGTGATAAGCATGATCAAATGTTAAAACACCAAAAATTAAATACATAAACAATTCAATATCACATAATGATTATATAATGAATAAGTTTAAATAAACTCGCTCTTGAAGATCCACCTTCCTAACCCATCAAATAGAGACTTTAGGGGCAGACAGTGACAAAAAGCAGAGCATCAGATTATCCTTATTTCAATATCGGACTAATACTCTTAATCCCCACTTAATAAGTACACACAAATATATGTACACACACATCTACCTAAGCTTCTTAAGGTAGACTCAAACTGGAAAACTTCCTCGGTATGGATGGATCATGAATCAAAATCAGCCCAGGGAATCATTACTTGGGCATTTTGAGTAGCAGATGGTTAACAGGAAACAAGGCGACTGGCTGGAGTCAACTTGACGCACAAGTGTGTTACACCATTTTCCCACAGGGAGGGGGTGTTTGGCAGTGCTAAGCATGTTGTTCAGCCTTTACAAAGGCTCCCTTTGGCTGCAGGTCAACTGATTTAACACTGTTCTCCCGTCCAAGTGATTTTCAACACCCCTGTCTTACTGCTGGACCGTAGTTTGGGTCACTAAAGCGTGGAAGAGTGAATCTCAGCCGGTATTATGTGTCTGAAAGGGATTACTGGGTGCTTACCATTCTCTTGGGCAAAGCGAGATGCTTCCAGAAAGGTGACCTCTCGATCTGCATCCAGATCCTTCTTGTTCCCACACAAGATGATGACGATGTTGGGACTGGCCAGCGTCCGCGCGTCCGTGAGCCAATTAGTCAGAGCATTGTAGGTCTCTCGACTGAGGGGAACAGACAAAATATGAGCCGTTTACCAAACATTCCTGAAACTGATTTATCTATAGACCCTTTCGAAATCAGCTAATCTAACTACTTTTTTAGCTGAAACTGATGCTGAATCAAAGCATGACTGAACACAAGAAACTAGACAGATTATTACCAGTCTTTAAAACAAAGGAAAAATAGCTTCACTACATGTATATTTTAGAGGCTAAATCTAACTTGGTAATTTTTCTATTTTCTTGATTGTAGCACACAATCATTTACCGATTCCTCGTTCTTTTTATGGTTTATGAGTGGAGGTGAGTTGAGAATCAAGAGATGACATCAAAACGCCAGAGAAGAATTGCTACTTTAATCCTTGGAGCATGCTCTGATTATGTAGTTTAGAGAATAAAAATATCCTACAAAACAGTTTTGTGCAGGAAGCTACTCATCAGTCTACTCGAGGGCACGACATCCATCATTCAAAATTCTGTCAGGACTACAAACAATAATCTAGAGTATTACACCACCCATCACGTCTTCATATTTTGCTTCAAATAAATGCAGATTTTGTATTTTTTTATGTCGTTTTGAAGAACAGTTCTCCAGGCTTCCTGAAGGACTTTCAAAGACTCACATTTTCAGTCCAGTTAAGCCACATAGTGACCTGTACATGAATCATTTAGGAATAACAAAGCAAATTTAATTTCTGGCCTGAACCAGTGAAGAAACAGGTGCAGATGATTCCAGATGATCAGGCGGTGATCAGTATACTGGTGGTGCTGAATGTTGAGTGGTTGGAACATCTTTAATCTAGGAACCTTGTGTCTTTAGCCACAGTAAAACATTTGTATCCGTTTCATTCGTTTAATCTACTCAATATGCCAAAGATAAGACAGTTTGACAGACAGGTGCTTCAAAGTGAAAAACACGGAAATGACGGGTGGCAACAGACGTTTGAGCAAAACTGAATACTGGTTTTAAGTATGAAAAACAGCCGGACAGATAAAGAGAGGTTGGAAAATTAACAATGACTGTTTTTGGTACATTAAACCCCAAGTGAAGCTCAAATGGTAAAAGATGAGAGGGATACATGGTGTGGGTCCTTTAAGAATCTGTGACTGACTCACACTGCACCATACATCTTATTTTGGTTGAGTCACCATGGTAACCATAAGTCCATGTTGACAGCGAGGAGCAAGAAATAAGAGAATGTATTTCTAAGAGCATGGCTTGGGGGTTCATGCTTGGACTACAGCTATTAACACACACACACACACACACACACACACACACACACACACACACACACACACACACACACACACACACACAC